>CM037879.1:250894952-251180726 GCA_021292165.1 Shinisaurus crocodilurus
TCAAGAGCTGCATGCCCTTGGGGGAAGTGGTCAGGGGTTGCACACTGACAATGGCTGGGTCCAGAGCCAAAAGTGAGCAGGAAACCCCCTCCTCCCCCACTTCCTCTCTTCCCTCAGCCTCCCTTTCTGTTTCTTGCACTCACCCATCAGGATTGTGGGGGAGACACAAAGTTCAATCCTTCCCTCCCTGGGAGTCCCAATGAAAATTGTCCCCCACACTGATAGAGGAACAAGCAGACTGTGTAGCTCTATTGGAAATTATCTTGTACATGGTCCTTCAGATCCCAAGCTAACTACCTTAACTGTAATATATTTCTCTTTCTGCCTTTTCTTGCCTCTTTCCTCATATCTTACATCCATCTTCCAAAAGCTTTCTAAACTGTATAAATTCACACCATTTTATGCTCTCCCTTAACAAAATGTAATCCGCCCCCCTAAACATGAGCTTTGGCCAAGACACATGGTGTGTTAAGGACAATTTTGCTCTTATTAAATATATGTTCAGGAACATTCAAATACAGTAATTGAGCTTCTGGGGTAAAACTGACTGTGGGATAGTTCAGATTGGGTGTAGAGTGAGTGAGAAGTATTTGATTACCAAAAGCAAAGCTGCATATCAAAATAATTTATGCAGCATGTTGCCCTTGACCTCTTTCTTCTAAACAAGATACTTTTTCTAGATGTGTTGCATTAGTGTTTAGAATATTAGTTTTTGGGTATAATGTGCATGACTATCTTAGATCCAGGGTAGAAAAGCACAACTTTAAAAAATGCATATTGTACAAAAGCAAAAGATTTCAAATAGTATATAACATTTAACATATTTTTTTTAAAAAAATAGAAGAAAACCAAATGCAGATACTTAAATATTGAACACATTCTAAAACATAACAAAAATACGATGGTTAGATAAATATCTAGGAGTGAGATAATTTATAATAGAAAAAATATTGTATATAACCTTGATATTTATATATCCAAAAGTTAATAAATAAGGAGCATCTTACTAAAATCTCATAGATTTTTTGAAAATTATAGTAAAACATGCTACATTTTACTATAAATCTATTTCCCAAACCTTTTTGAGCCAGTCCCCAAGACTTGTGGACTCAATACTGATTTCAAGCATTTAGCAATACATATTCTTAGTTACCAGTAAACTGAAAATTAGTTGTAAATCTACTGGTTCTTCTACTACTTTTATAGTGCAATCCTATCTATCTTTATCCATAAGTAAATTCCACTGTGTTCAATGGCGCTTACTCCCAGGAAAGTGTGCATAAGATTAAGAGTATCCCAGTGGAATTATTTTGGGATCTAAAAGTAACTGATATCGCATGATTTGATATATTAAGAGTAAAATCTTTCTAGGATTCCTTAACTTTGGGGAGCATGGCTAAAATATATGCAAGAAATCTGCATGATACCTCCAATGAATATTTTGTTGAATAAATAATACTCAGTTTTGCAAAACTTTTGAGCTCACTGGACTAATGAACCATTAATCATATTCTTCTGAAAATGTACAATAATGTAGGAACATATTGAAAACTAGTGTTTCCTGGTAACATACCAATGTTATTGGTTACTGGAAATTCTAAATTAATACTAGGTATAGTTTAAAATTCTAGAAAATTCTTAATTCTGTCAAGACACAGATGTGTGCTCCCTCTTGATGAGCCAGAAAGCTGTCGTTCTACTGGTTCTTTTGAGAAAATAGTCAGAAGATATTAGGATTTCACTGCATGACAGATAGTGATAATGGACAAAGCATATACAAAAATGCATATTTTGACTATACCATGGGTATAATCCTGAGAAATTTTAGATGTGCCTTAAGTCACACTGAAAATTGAGAACTGATGTAGATATGTCTAGCCTACTCTGGATTGTGCCACATATGTTCTGTTGTGTAATATCATTTTGTATTGGTCTAGTAACCCAACTCTTTATCAGGACTGGTGCAGGGCAGTTTGGCGCCCTAGGCTAAATTATATTTAGCGCCCCCCCTCTCGTGCCATGGGGGGGGCTCCGGAGCAAAGCAGCCCTGCTCTGCAAACCTCCCGCCACCGCCACCGGACCCCCCCGGACCCCCCCGCCGCCGCCACCAGACCCCCCCCGCACGCCGCCGCCACCGGACACCCCCCCGCACGCCACCGCCACCAGACCCCCCCGCACGCACTGCCGCCGCCGCCCCCCCACCTACCTTCCCCCGCCTCCTCCGAAAAGGAAGTGACGTGACGGGACTCCCGCACTCTGTTTTTGACCGGGGGAAACCAGGGCAACAGGGCTGTTTAAGCCCTGTTGCCCTGGTTCCTCCCGCCAAAACAGAGCGCGGGCGGGGCTCCGGAAGCGGCGCGGAGAAGGTAGGTGTGGGGGGGAGGCGGCACGGGGGGGGAGGCGCCCAGGCTTGGCCCCACCACTACTCCAGGCGCAATCCCCCACACTGACCTGGCTTTGTCGGCGAGGCGGGCGGGCGGGACAGGAGCGCGCCGGCAGCGAAGAGGAGCGCAGCGTTTCTGCGCCCTCTTCCGCTACGCACCCTAGGCAACAGCCTAGTTGGCCTAGCGGTAGCGCCGGCCCTGCTCTGTATACTTGGGTTTCTTTTAAGGAAAACATTACAGTTACCTTATAATCAAATAGGATCTTCCATTCTCCAAGTTGTAAGGCTCTGGGAGATCTGGCTGACTAAGACAATTTTAGTACACAACAGTAAATTCTCAGCTACTCTCCATTCCATGATCAAGATAAAATGAACATATTTGGGTGATGACACATATACATAAATTGCGGTTACTCACTTCACTACTTAGGCGTGGGAATTTTAGTTATGGCTGCTTTATTCTCTAAACTGGGGTTGGGTTTCTGAAGGCATACATTACTTTACAGCACAATCCAATGCATGTTTATCTGGGGAAAATATGCATTGGATTGTGCTGTAAAGTAATGTATGCCTTCAGAAACCCGGTTTATAAAATTATGACATTTAAAATGCAAGTGTAACTGGAGCAATATTGTGGGAAAGAAAAGCTAAGTGTTATGGAACTTTCCAACTTAAAACTATCACAATTATGTATAAACAGGGCTTTTTTTCTGGTGGAACTCACCGGAACTGAGTTCCAGCACCTTTTCTTCTATTAATTGCATTACAATTTAATCGCCATCTACTCCCAAGGAAATGTAATCCAAGAGTTCCGGTACCTTTTTCTCCAGAAAAAAAGCACTGTGTATAAACCAGTTGCTTACACTAACAGCAAGGAAAAAGGAATAGAGCACTTGCCGCTACCTGAATCTTCTGTAAAATTTGTATCAGGCTCTACATAGGAAAGAACGTGGCGAAAAGCTTGAGTGGTGTTAGTTTTAATCAAGGCAGGATTTCAGACACATTTTAAATAATTTCTTGACTGTGCCCTAGAAAGGCTATAAAACATGTTTTAAAATAACACCTGTCTCTATACAGTCAACAACAGGCGCATCATTACTGGCAAATGCTTCACCATTGACTCTCATGACATCACCCCTGTCTGTAACCAATCAGAATGTGACATCTGCTCCATTGGCCCCTTTTGGGATGCTGGGTAGCCTTGTTCCTGTGACCGTGCCCTTTCAGTTTCCATTGGAGCTACTTGGCTTTGGAACAGACACAGCTGGAGTGACAACCACCTCGGGATCTACCTCAGCGGCTTACCACCACAGCCTAGCTCAGAGTAAGTAAAGCTAACTTGTTTGCCATCCAGCTAAAAAAGTCTTCTGCATAAATACTTAGAAATATTTCACAATTCGTAGCTATTTCTTGTTAATGGCTATTTTCTTTGAACTTCCAATGTCATGTAAGTGTTTGTGTTTGCACAGTGTGCATATACTTATTTCTGACTAGTTCAGAAATAACTGTTCAGCCTGACTGTTCAGGCGGGAATATGGGGTGGGCTAAGATTTTAAAATTTTATACTGTTTTAAATGTATTTTATCCTGTTTTTATCTTATGTACATCGCCCAGGGTGGCCAGTTGCCGGCCAGATGGGCGATAAATAAATGTTTTTTTATTTATTATTATTATTATTATTATTATTATTATTATTATTATTATTATTATTATTATTATTTCTGGATTTTCTCTATTCTAATTTGAATATGAAAAGCACTGTTTATAAAGATGGACAAACTCTGATATACTTCATCCCAGAAAACTGATTAAGAGGAGCAGTATATCCTTAGTTTAGAAGAAAAAATGAAAACTTTGCTTTTCGTATTATACTTAACCTTTTTTTGTAAATGATTTTTCCTTCTATATGTTCCAGATCTTACTAACAGTATGTGGATAGATATTGGACATCATAGAGCTGTTGTTATTAGAGTTGTTCGGGAGAATGTATCATTCCAAAAGCTCTTAGTTCTGATACTGCATACATTTTTGAATGTATGCTACATCTCCTTTGCTACATCTCCTTGGTTGGATTCTCCTTTGCTACGAAGAATTCTCCTTAGCTAAATGTTATATTAAACTATATTTCTTGTTCTGCTACTGGGTGACTTATCTTAGAAACAGAAGTGATACCAAACAATTTTTGTCCTTAGCTTAGTATATATTGGTTTAAAATGTTGTGCAGGCCTGTGGCTCACACTGGCTCAGCTTGTCTGAGTGTGGAAAGCTGAGCAGGGTCAGGCCTGGTTATTACTTGGATGGGAGACCCCTCCTCTAGTTTCCTGCATTGAGCAGGGGGCTGGACTCGATGGCCTGTAGGCCCCTTCCAACTCTATGATCTATGAACTTACCTACATGTACTGATAAATGCATACGCTGAAAATGTATCAGACAAAAATGAGTACAACTGCTCTTTGCGTCCATTCCAAGCAGATTGCTTGCATCCATTCACTCTTAACTCTTGCGGTTGTAATGGTTTTTTTCTTATTTATGCCACTTCAGATTTACTGAAGGGTTTACAGCCAGGAGCCCAGCATGCAGCAGCCCTGTCTCACACACCTCTGACTGCTCATTTGCCGCAAGCTTATACAGGTAACTAAATAATTCTATTTTCTTAAGCAGCTTTTTAAAAGTAAAAGGACAGTTTTTTCTCTTCATAACTCAAGTGTTTTGTAATTCTGCAACAGTGAAAACCTTTGTGGATTCACTTTATGAAATTTTCCATGAAAGCTGCCAGAAGCACTTCAGAAAACACTAGAATCCAGCAATTGCTTTTAAGAGTGCCTATGGGCCTGTTCAGCCATTATGTTCCAGGGATAGTTCTCAACCTGGGATAAATTTTGGACTTTCACATACCCTTCCCTCCCTGTCACTGCAGGGGTAAAGTAACTAGTGAACTGGGCTTGTTCACATGGTATCTCCTTGATCAGCTCCCAGAAAGAATTGGAGTGAAATGTCAGTGAAACAGGGCAATTATATTATGTCTCATGTTCCTGCTTCTGGCAGTCAGGCTGGAGGAGGGGGGGCAAGTGGGCCACTGGCAGAGGTGGAGCCAAGGGGTCATGATGGGTGGTCTCATTGTGCTGGAGAAACAAAGGCAGAGGAACATAAAAGTTGGCCACCCATGCAGCATAGGAGTTTCTTAAGATATAACGTGGTGCAATGCAGAAACAATGGCAGAGGAGTTTTTAAAGACATACCGGTAGATTCACATAAAAAGTTCTTCTTTCAATGTGCTTGAAAGACACTCAGACAATCAGTGGGCAGTTTTCTCTTGTATGTAGAACAGCCATCTGTACATGTGACAAGCCCACATCTATTTTGCTCTATGCACATGTAGCAAAATACCGCTATTACTTACCAACACAGCTGTGCTGTGATGCTTTACTGCACGTTGCATTCCCCATGTTTTGTCCCCTGACAACATTAATTGCCTAGGAACTTATCCCAGTTTCAAAGGACTAGATTAATCCAGTTAGGGTGCAATCCTCCATGGCTGGGGCATGCTGGGAGTTGTAGGCCTTTTTTCTGTCTAATCATGCATAGGATTGCACCCTTAATCATTCTTGTATGATGGGTTTCCTGAGTAAGCCCGTTGGGCAAGACAGTCTGCATTTGAAACAAGGTTTCATGTACACCTCCCTCTCCTAGCAACTGTAACGTCACTGAAAAGACATCCCCTCACCCAAGCCTTTGACTACTAATCTCTGGCTCTCCTTCTGCTTTGCTTTTCCTTTTGTGTCAATTTCTCTCTAATAATGAATTATTATTACTATTATTAATGAAACACCTCAAAAGCCAGGTACTGTGCAGTGACTTAAAAAGGGGAGAGAGAAACTACTCACAGGCTTACAGTGGTTGTTATCATCATCATCACATTGAGCAGGGGGTTGGACTCGATAGCCTTGTAGGCTCCTTCCAACTCTATATGAAATCTATAACCAAAATATCACTAAAACTGTGCAAGCGCTCAAGATCTCTATATTACCTCAGGAAAGATTTTACAAAAAGCAGATGGGAATAGGAGAGGAAAAAAATTCTGACTTGAGGGCCAGTGTCTGTATGTTCAGAATTCCAAGATGAAGTGGGGGTGTGGTCTGCAGACATTCAAATTAGCAGGCCATGTGAGGGTTACAGGTTGGGACTAGAGCAACCCCAGTGGTTGCTGGTTGCAAGAAAGGGAGGACATGCAGACACTGTAACATAAAAGGCATAAAAGTTGGCACTTTTAAATAACATGGAGACACAGATTTAAATGCATATTACACCACCCATGAATTTCTCCAGTCACAACCCTCCAAAAAAGGTTTTAAACCACATTAATTAGGCCGAGTGTAAGCAAGCCAGCAACAAAACCCACACAGGATGGGAGGATTTTTAATGACTTATTCTTCTTCGTGATCTCTGTGTATCACATATATGGGCTCTGCGCCTGCGCTGAGACGGTTCCGGAAAATTCTAAAGCTGAGGTAGACTGGGCGGGAGCCCCTCCCCCTCACGCGTGCTCCTTAGCGCAGCTTCCACCCATTCCCTTAGTTCCTCTTCGACCACCATTGGGGCTAGTCATCTCTGGAGGTTCTTCTAAAAAACTACAACTCGGCTGAGTGCTTTAAAATTGTCTTTTTCAAAAAAAAAATTAAAAAATTCCTCACACCTTTTTTCTCTTCCTCCTTTCATTGGAAAACCAAAATAAATAAATAAATAAATAAAATTAAAAAATGAAATGAAATGAAATACTTCTCCTTCTGAGGAAATGCCGTTTAAAGGTGCCTTTTCGAAAGTCCAAAGCAAGGCAAGCAGCAGCAGCAACAAAAGCACCAACATAACTACCGGTATAATTGTTAAGAAGGAACACAAAGAACAAAGCCCAGCCTGGACAGAATTGGCTGCAGTGCTCTTGCTCTAGCCTTGGGAATCCAGCACACTGCCTGACTGCCACCAAGGGCCCTACTAATCATATTGCTGTAATTCAGGCTATTGTTTTTCTTTACTTTCATGTAAGCATGTGTGGTCTCAATCCAGATTGGGACCATGACATTTCTAGAGAGCAGGTTTTAAGCTTCCCCATCTGTTTTTCCCCTGAAATTCCTCCCCCCTCCCCACATGGAGGGGTGGGGTTAAAAAGAGAAAACATTCAGCACAGGCTTTAAAGAAACAAAAACAACCCAGGAGGTGGTGGAATTTCAGGGAAGCTTGAAATTTTATCTCCAAAAGCTCCATGATCCTGGTCCAGATCAGAACTGCATGTGTTTACACAAAAGAAAAGAAACATAGTAGCCTGAACTACATAATGCAAGTAAAACAGGTAATTTGGCCCTCTAAAAGAATTTCCATATAGTACTCATCAATACATGTGAAGTTACCAGTCCAACAAATTTGGGGGTGACAGGGAGAAACCCAACCCACAGACTAAGCAAGGTGAGCAAACACTCACTCAGGCAGCAACAACGCCTGTTGATCATGAATGAGTCCCACCAACCAAGGAACAAACAAGCACCAGCCAGTACTGTAGCTAACAAGAAGAACATGGGAAAGCTGGGGGACATGTTGCAGGCTGAGAAAACTGAATTTTAAAAAGCAAGCATCGTTCTTGACTAGATGCAGCGCAGTAGAACCACACTGGCCACCGGCACCAGCTCACTCTGTTGGCCTAGTCTTTGCTGCAAGCCTGCAGGAAGCCACAAATCAATCAAACTGAATAGCTGGTAATGATTTCCCCATGCATTCTAACCCCCCACCCCTGTTCTGTAAGTTCCTCAATTTGCTCCAGTTGGCTGCTGCATCTGGATGATGGGCTTTTCCTGCTCTTCTTTCATTACTTCCTCCCTGCAACAAAGAGTGCTGGGACCAGTCGCCCACCTCCACATTAAGCCTTCCCTGTGTATTCACGCATGCGCAAATGACAAAATGAAGCAGAGGTGCTCAGCAGTGGCAGCTAGTGTTGCTGCATGTTGCCACCAAGGTAGCAAAAGATGGGGAATGTGCCGGAAGGGGGAGGGAATTGCTTTAAAAACTTATTTTTTCCTGTAGGGTTTAGAGGGCCCTGCATGCCAATTAGCACTGCCTCTGGTTCTGACTATTGGAATCGCACTATTGAAATTTAGCTGCATCATGTGGCATTGAATTCCCCAAATATATTTCATGAATATACATTTTGTTCTAAAGACTGCCATTTTAGAATCAGCTCCCATAATTATAAGAAAATGTGCCTTATGTGAAATGTTTTCTCCTTTTTGCTTTCAAATTCCAGATGGAGGCCAAAGTAAAGGGGACACTAAGTTACAGAGGAAAACCCAGTGATATCCTGATGAGCAAGGGAGTTAAGGTGGTTCTGCTTTGCTGATGGAGACTGACCAGTTGGGAAAGTGCTTACGTGGACACAGAGCTGCTGTTTCTGTCAATGTTTACATATTCTGATCCCAAGCACTGTGGTGAGAAGAAGAAAAAGAAAACAATACTTGATCAAAGAGAGAAGGAAAAGGAGGAAAGTGTTCTTGTAAAAATGACTCATAATTTGATCTCTCCTAAAGAACTCCCGAAACCTTTTATCCTTTGAGTAGCTCAGAAAGGGTTGGCCAAATAGGTTCAGTTGTCAAACCTACAGCAGCACAAAACCTTCTTTCAGGCTGATATCTGATAGAGGATCTGTGAAAGGAAGTTAAAATAGACGTCTCCATCCATCATGCAAGTGAGGCTATCCATCCTATTGGCAAACTGGAGGCCCAGGGAAGTCTACAGTATATGCCAGTTAGGAACATTCTGTATAGGTTTGAATATTGTGACATATAGAGCAAAAATAGTGATTTGTGTAGAAACAAAGGAAGAAAATATTTTCTCCACACAAAGCCAAGGCCACTTGTCCACTATTTCTCTTTGAAGAGCCTAAAGATTGCAAATGTCTTGTTTGGGGAATTTTTCACTATAGTTAATGCCATTGACCAGGACAGGGCTTTTTTTATCTCAGATGTTCAAGGGGAGGAAGGGAAACATTTGAAGGTATTCTGTAACCTGTTTTAAATTCCATTCTTTTAAATGGAACTTAGAACCTCCCATTTAACTTCAGATTTTCAGATATTCAGTGAGCACTAATTTGGCTTCATCAGCCCAGATCTCGCTTTCAATATCTTCTGAAGGAAGTTGGTTTTTTCCCCCTCTTAGACTTGCTGTACTACTTCAGAGTTGCCTTATTTTTCATATATTACCGTAGTCCAGTAATTCCTAGTTTCCACCCTTTGTGAAGATAGTCCTGTCTGTGGTTCTTCTTCTTCTGATAGCTCTGAAAAGTTGCACACTGTATTAATTCCCAGCAAACAAAAACTACAAGTAGCTTGCTTCTGTACAAGATCTTACTTTTTTCAGTACTGTTCAAAGCTTTCTCCAAAGAGTGGTTCAGGTGCCTTCTGCCTAGGCTTAAAATTCTTATCTCCAGCTTTCCTAAAGATCTACATAGCTGGGAGGTATAAAACCTAACCCCACTGTTGCACAATGATACAACTTCTAGGCTGACTTTATTTTCAATAGCAATATGTTAGATGTTTGGGAAGCAAATTTAGGAAATTATCATGTTTTGCAGTTTATAGTTAGTGCAGAAGGAATATTGGGTCAAAATATAAAGTGAGATGAAAAATCAAGAAGGCATGACACATTCCGAGGCAAAATATTTCATGGTCTTCTAATCTGGAAACCAGAGTCCCTAATAGAAAGCCTTTTCTCTCAATTAAATCTGATATGACCTGAGATGTTTGCAGCCTGAGCTAGAATTGGCCAGTTTTCTAACATCCCAGAAAACAAAGACCATCATCCAACAAAGGTACCGTATATGCACATGCAGGAGAGGATGTTTAGCTGGAGGTTTCTTTGGAACGTCAACTGCAGCCACACTTGCACTGCTGAAGAGAGCATTTTAAACAGATACGCAGCTTGTCTGTTGAGCAGCTGCAATAGAAATTAAAGAGAATTCTCTGGCTTTGTGTAGAAGTTCTACTTCACATATGCATATAGCTTTATTGCATAGTGACCAAGATTATACTTCTGCTGCCTTCTGCCAGACAAGTTTTTAGTTATCAGGTTTACAAAGGTGTTTTGTTTTTTCTGAGAAAGCCAGATAGGTTATCTTACTAATTTAGATTTTTCTCTAATTGTATATGTAAAAACATACATATATTTAAATAATATATAATATATACATAGTAACTGAATGTTGGGTTGAGCCCATTAATAAAGAACTTTGCACAAAATTGTGAATAACAAATAAGCTCAATTAAAATCTTGAATTTTACCTTAAAACAAGGTAAACAAAGGGCTTTTCGAAAAACTTCCTTAAGTAGTTTGGTAGAGGAAATTACAAAGTTAAGTAGCCATACTTTGTTGAAACGGTTTTTGGCTGGTACATTCTTCAAAGCCTTAGATTCTCTAAAATATTAATTGGTTTATTTTCTTCTCTTACTTGATTTGCTTACCCTTGAGATAAAGGTAAAAGCATCCTTGTTCCCCACAAGCATATCTTCCATGCATAAACAAACAAAATCTTCAGTTCTCTGAGGGTTTGTTGCTACAGTGTTAGTATCTCCGTTGTGGCAACCTAAAGTCTGTGTTGCAAATTAAGTATATATTTTTAAATTGTGGATATGTTGAAAGTGCTAACATTTACTTTGGCACAAAACAAAATATATTATAGATAAGGCTTAAGATAGAGGAATATGTCTGCAAACTGTTGAAGAAACACCATTAAACATAAGGTTACATCTGCTAACCGTATATGGAATTTGGCCCATGGTGAGCCTTTCCAAATTATATTATGAAAGCTACATCTTTGGTAGGTAATATTCACTTCCCCCCTTCTCTTAGTTACTAGAGGGGACAGAAGGGGGAAGTGGATATTACCTACCTAAGTGAAGGGGGAAGTGAATATTACCCATTAGCAGCATTAAAGCAGCGATCCAGGCTGCTTTGGGGTCATTGCAGCAACCTTCTCCCTTCCCAAGTGACCCAGAAGCAGCCTGGATCGCTGCTTTAGCACTGCTGTTTGAGTACCCTAGCACCACCACCACCACCCACACACATCTCCAATCTCTTATCAGAGATAAGGGAAGGGATTCCCATTCTAGTACTAGCAAAGGTTGGAAAGTGCCCCTGCAGGGGCAGATGCAGGGAGTCTGGTCTGGTGCACCACCAGAAATGGCATGCAGCCCACAGGCTGCATTCTTTGCACCATTACTCTAGTATATGATGGGAGAAGGTATGGATGTTCAAACTTTTTCTTGCAAAGCTTTTGCTTCCAGACATTTATCACTTCTAGAAATAATATACTAGACAGAAGAGAATTAGTAGTAGTTTTATATTACTTTTTAAGGTTTTCCATATTTTCAAAGCAAATTTTTAGTTTTGGTGGAAGTTCACTATGTTTAAGTTACTGGAGAATGAAAACTTGCCCTATAGAATAGAATAGCATAAGTTGCCTTCTACCTGCCCTCCAACATATTGCATGCATATTCTGGTAGCATATTGAATTGAGTAATGAGTTAATGGGTCAGACAACACAGCAATTCAGTTAGAGCTTTTTTGGCTAAATATCCAAACTGGAATATGCTGGCCCTATGAAGAGAACTCAGCCCAACTTTCACAAACAGCCAACTGGATATATCTGGGGATATTGGGTTCACATGACAGGACAACCCATCATGGGTAACTAGCCACGGTGGGTTGTCATGTCATCCAAACCTAGACTGCTTCCTGCAGGATGGCTGGTTGAGGGGCAACAAGCCACTTTGACAACCCATGGCTTGCTCTAGGGGTTGTTCAAGCCACGATGGGTTGACTTGTCATCTGAACCCAGCAGAATAATTTCATTGTGGGTTGTGGGGATCGGTTAGCAAGCTGCTTGGCAAGAGTCGCAAAAAACCCTGCTGCTCTTTGCAATCTTGCCCACGCTGCTGCCAGTGACAGCCCCTCCACCGAAGCCCAAGTGGCACTTTGGAGCGACTGTCAATGGTTCACTTTTTGCCGGCTCCAGAAAATTACACAATTGTGTTCGTACTTTTGTTTTGGTTTTGGTGGGGGTTTTGTCTGTCTTTCGCAGGTGCTCAAGTGTGCACTTATGACCGTATGGTATGTGTAGTCGTGCCTTGTAAGTTTCAGCTTTCAAAGGGAAGAGGAGTAGGTAACAGATTGATAAGGCAAGACTGCATATAGGCTAATTTGCACACAGTTTCCAGCTGTCAGTTGCCTAGCTGTCAATTGAAAAGTAGAAGGGGAAAAGCTGAGAAAGTAGGTGCACCAAAAGGGGGTGGTGACATTATCATCCCCTGAATGGGACCAAGTGTAAGTACCACTGGTGCTGGCGCCTCATTTGCTTCTTCCTGTTCTGCCACCTCTACAGGGTTGTGTGTTTTTTTGTTTTTAACTGTTGGGAAATTTACACATTGTTTACAAATTTGCACTGGGAAATTTGCACCAAGTAAAGAGCAGGGCAGTGAATGGAGTGGAAATTTGCACACCTGCAGTAATGGAGCAGTTACTGCAAGTGCACAAATTTCCACTCAATTTACTTGCCACCCATTAAATTTACGTCTATTTCTACTTCAGTTACTTGCCAGCCATTACATTTACATTTGTTTCCCAGTCCCAAAAATGCACATTCTTTGGAACTGTCAGGAAACTGCAGTAGTAAGTGCTCCGATAAAGGAGACTTGGAAATGGGGTGGGGGAATTAATATCTCCCCTTTCTGGAGCAGCTGGAGACTTGGGGAAGTGTTGAAAAGGTGGACGGCACTGAGAACTGTCTGTACTACTCTTAAGCCAGAGGGTTACATTGCTAAGGGGATTACAGAGGATTACATTGCTATTATCGCCACTCCCTTTTGGTGCACCAACTTTCAACGCTTTTCAATTGCCTAACAGTTGACAGTTAGGCAATTGACAGCTGGCAACTGTGCTCATATTAGCCTATATGCAGTCTCACCTTTTCAATTTCCATGTATGTTACCTACTCCACTTTGCAGCTCCCTTTAACAACTGAAACCTACAAGGCAAGACTACACATCGGACAGGCATAAGTGTGCACTTGCACACCTGTGAAAGACTGACCAAAAAAACAATTAAAACAAAAAAAAATTATGAACACAGTTGCGCAATTTTCAGGGGCCAAAATTAAAAAAAAAAAGACCTCAACTGCGCTTTTTTGAAGCTCCTAAAAAAGGCAAACAAAAAAGGGTAGCGATCAGAGCGGGGGGGGGGGGGGGGACAAGATGGATCCTGCTGTGAAGGACACTGGGATACCGGCTGGAGGACCAAGAGGTAAGGAGGGAGAGAACAAGCCACAGTGAGCCCAGTCATCTGTCGGGCGCACCATGGGTTGTTCCGTGAACAACTCACACCATGTAGCTTATTCGCAGGGTGGCTTAGTGTGACATGCGAACATGGCCATTAAATGAAATAGTGATACCAGCAGGTTCCCTATGTGCTCACTAAAACAAGAAACTTGAGACTGGAATGAATCTTAATAGTAATTCTCAGGCCTTTTTAAATAAATAAATAAATGGCATGGGGTCATGAGCTGGATATTCCAAAACTGATAAAGAGGCTACATATGGTAGCAGCACTCCAATGCAAAGTTTAATTTGGTGTATTTCTTGCACATAAAGTCTTCATTTAGGCCATTTTTTAAGGAGTCTGATTTGTGTTAAATGGCTATGGGAATTTAAACTGCTCTTGTAATAAACTCCCTCAGTATTCACAAGCAATAAGAGTCAAAGCTGTCATTCTGGATAGCTGAGCTGAATTGATTGAGGACTTGGAGCTAAAACAGCAAGCTCACTCTGAGCCTCAAATACAAGCAATAATTTTCAAATACAGGTTTTGAAGCTGAATATCCTTTAAATTATGCCTTCTGCTATGTGTATTTAACCCTATGGGGACACATTAGCAATTACTAGGTTATCTGGGATCTCTGCAAAGTATGGAGAAAGGCATTGAACTACAAGATGCAAAACTTCAGGTGTCTTAATACATTGCAGTCCTCTACCCCCAGGATAAAAGTTGATGGCTTAAATCATTCCTTTTTGCTCAGCTTTTTATATCGTGTTGTTTCCAGGAAGACTGATGGGAATGTTGAGTCAAAGTCCCAGGTGTGGGTGCTGTGGGTTTGACATCTGTTTCCATGAAATTAGAAGTGATTTTTAATGTATCCTATATGCTTGAGTGGGGCAGGCAACCAAGGTATGCTCCTCCCTCCTGTTCTTAGCTGACTAATCCAACCTTCATATAGCCTCTCCACTTGATCCAAAGCAGTTGATATGAAAGTAAAGATTCTGCAACTCCCAAGCTACCATCAGTTATACTGAACCATAACCATCTGACAGTTTAGTTTCTTAGGACTCCCAACTATCTTATCATGTTTGCTGCTACATTCATGAAAAGAACTTTTGGCTATATTTATAAGTAAATTTAAATCTAGTTTACAGATTGGTTTTAGAGTTCTGTGCCCTCAAGAAGATTAGGATGTCTTGGTTTCTTGGAGTGCATTGGCAAAAGATATAGTGATTCCTCTTATTTTTTTACTTTTGGACTTTTCAGGATAGTATTGCAGGAAAAAAAAATAACTTGCAATTAAGCTAAGCTTTGGAAGGTTTTTCACACATTTCTCTTCCTGTGTTGGAGGGCACTGTAGAGTCATTTGCTCTTTGTTTTCCAAAAATGTTACACAAAGGTAAATATAGTATGTGAACAACTGGTCAACCAATGTTTTATGCAATTATAATTTTGTGGCAACCTTTAAATGTTTTTATATAATTTGGTTCTGTCTCTGAATGGTGTTACCCCTCCAACTTACTTGATTCAGGCCTTTGTCCTTTGGTTAAGTGCCTTTTCTTTTTGTTCCCTCCTTTCTCTACAAAGTATACTCAGAGGGTCCTAAAGTGCTAGGAGGTATTTGGAAGAACCTTGAACCTGCCAAGATGACTTTACGGCTGTTAAAATGACTTTTCCTTTCTGTAATTAGTGTTCAATGTGTGTAATGTTATAGCTGCTGTACCATGACATTCATTCTTATGTGCTTGCTTTGACATGCAGCAGTATTCCCAAGAGTCCTAATGTTTCATCTGTTTTCTCTAACATTAATGTCTACTTATGAAGGTGAGCACTGACACAGGTGAGAGTATAGTAAATAGGTGTTTTTGAGCAACTGTAAGAAAGTGCTTGGTGGGAAACCAACTGAGCCATTCCCACTGGAGTGTCAGGTTGTAAATTAATATAGTGCCAGTCTGGTAATGGTATAAATATTGGAACTCATTCATTTATTACATTTCTATACCGCCCAATAGCCAAAAGCTCTCTGAATAATCTTGAGCTTCTTAAAAATTGGAATAATTCTCTACAAAAGAGAATGTTCTTAGCATAAAATAGTTAGAGCAAAACAACATTTGCTCTGGCAGCCCAAAAAGTAGCTTACACTGCAAGTAAAACAATCCTTTTTGTATGGCTCTATCCATGCCTGAGAAACCTGCTGCTTTGGATCACTATGCAGCTGTGTGGTGGTGACAGTACTAACTGAATATTCTAAATCAGTTGTAGTTTCCCGTTCACCAAATACAATGAGATCTTCCTTGCGTTGCTCAGATACATATTTTAAAATCTGTCAGGATAATCTTGCTATATGTAGCATACTTGCTAAATTAAAGAGTAGCAAAATAGTTTCATACAGAGATCACAGCAAGATTTCACTTAATGATAAGATTTTTTTTTAAAGTCTACTACTGTAAATTAATGAACTGGTGAGAATTAGAATGCAGCCTAGAAATCAAAATAAGAAATCATGCGTTTTAAAGCCGGTTATATATTTGTAAAACTTAAATTTGGGTGTTTTTTTTAACAGTGTATTATTTAACAAGGTTCTATTATATCCTGGAAACAAATCTGTATGCTGCCTAAAATCAATTCTGAATGGACAGTTGGGCACTCTGAATAACCTTAAATAACCATCACACAGGTGAAGGTGGCTCAGCATGCCTGAAGATGTGTCTTCTTTGTAGAGAGTTGGCATTTTTCTTATTGCAGAGGAGACTGCCCTTCCTCCAGTCAAGAAAGGTTTTGAGTACACTTTCATTTAGCAAGAGAAATTCTTATTAGAAGGGAAGATATGGGTTGTCACAGTGTGGCTTGTTGGAATATTTAGCTATGGCCTAAAATTGAGTTTTAAGGACTTCACACCATTTGGAAAGAATGAGCATTCCCTTTGCTCTTAACGTAATTTCATCCGGTAAAAAGAAACTCCCAAATGTGACATTCTCTGTGGGTGGAAGTGACTAAAATTGTTACATGGAATCAGTGTGAGAGTTCATAAATTAGTGTTACCCTTTTTCTGAATCCACTTCTCAGGACCCCATTGCTATCCCCCCCACCCCTTTTTAACAGCTCCTACCAATATTTGGTAGTTAAAGTAACTTAAAGAGCTTTGAGGCTCAGCTAAGGAACCAGCTGGACTCACCTTTCCAAGAAATGCAAAGTTCATGGATTGGATCCAGATTTAAGTGTGTGCAAAGGGGTTGGTGGAAGTGAACTTGCCTGCCCCATCTTCTGCCCAGCAGCTGCTCCATCAACCTGCAAATGCTACACAGAGGGTTGGGAGAGCCTGCTGAATGGAGTTGGCTGTAGTTTGGAGAGCTGAGGGAGAAGGGAGAATCCCCCAAAATTGGGAGGGTTCAGTGAGCAGATACCCACTTCTGCCCATCCTATTGCAGATGCATAAATCTAGATCCAATCCCTTTAGACCATTGTCAGTCCTTTCCTTTAAGTGAATTTCTATTGCCATAGCAGAAAACAAGGATTCTCTAAAGGATACATTTTACAATAAACGTTACATTGTAGAGCACATGTTCAAGAAAGAGTATCGTTCCATGTAACAAAAAATAATTTCTGAAGCCTTCTTTACTGTAATCTGTTGATCTAATGCTAGAAATAATATAAGTACCGGTAGTATACACTACATTTTATTACTGCTCCCCTTACTCAGTACTGAGGCATTTTCACTTGGTGTGCTGATGTTTAATGGTAAAGACAAGTGGGGTATTCTTGCCCAACATAAAAATAAATTGGGAGAACCCAGCAAACTTCTAATGATCCTAAATGGTAGGTATGACACTCAAAGCTTAGAGGTGAGTGGTTTCCTAGCATAGGGGGAATTTTATTTTCAGCCCTTCCTTCCTCTACAAGGCCTTAGTTTTATTTTAGTAAACAGTAAAATAAACTATGCATATAGCCTAGATTTCACATTCAGTACTATGTATACTTTTCCCCTGCTAATGTAACATCTACCCAAAGAAACATGACATATCCTTTTGAATGTGTATACTACAGAAATATTTTTGTAACATGGAAATTAAACTCTAGATAAAGAGCAGAAATACTTTCAGTAGTACAAAGCTAGTGTCATGAGAGGCTTCATGGGATACTATAATCTGATGCACTGTGTTATGCACTGATTGACATAATCAAATATGCAGACATAAAATAAGGAACAGTGAAGTTTTCCACTTATTACCATCACCAAATGGAAATTAGTAAATCTGCAAGTGAATGAATACCTCACCTGTACAGAGAGCAATGTCAGACAGTTAACTAGATCTTCCTCTTGGCAGAACCTCCTTTAAATGTAAGTTAAGTTGAGATCCACGTATCTTTCTGCCTCCTCTTGCACCCTCCAGTGTTGGACCTTCTATGGATTGAAGAATCCAGAAGACTCCCTGATGTGGCAACTGGCACACTTCTTTACTTGTATTCTCAGTGTTGGGGATAGATTTAAATTGTTTTTAAAGTATTTCAGCTGCTAGCTAACAAAAAGTCTATCGCATTTACCTTACTTAAATAAGCTTATCTTCACTTTCTCAGAAACTGCTGAGCAGTGTTACATTGTTAGCATTATAAACTAGCTCCCTCCCCCCTTATTTTTTTTTTTTTTACCACAGTACCTGGATATTACATATAATGGTTAAAATCTTAATGTTAGTATTTAGGTTATCAGATGCTTTCTATAGTTGGGCATCTGTGTGGTTATAAATGTGGAGTATTGAGCTGAAATTCTTCATTCCAGAACACAAGGATAAGATGTTTTTCCTAATAAAGGGATTCCATCAACAGTAGAGCTTCCAAGTTTAAAAGCTAGCAATTCTATTGTAGCACAAGTCCTGCTGAATACAGTATCTGAGGTTGCTTTCTCTTTTTAACATTCAGTGAAAAAAGTCAGCTTTTAATATCTGGCTGACCATACAAAATGGGGAGCAAGGAAATTTCCACAAGGTTAGCTCACTATTTGACAAGATTGACACATGAATACACAATTACTATAGATTTTGTGTGGCCTTCCTTAATGTAACAAAGGTTTTCTTATCAAGTAGTGGTGCTATAATAAACCATACTTAGCAAACTCATCCGAAGCAGTAATTCTGTGTATAGCTTGGTTCCACAACGTGCAGGCTTACCTTGCTAGTTACTACCTGAGTATTTCTAAAACTAGGGGAAAGCCTATGGCTTCATGTGGGGAAGAGTACTCCCCTAAAGCAAATTCATGCGATATGTACTCTGTGCAACAAACATATATAGCTTCTCCAACTGAAGAGGGGCTTGAGTAGCCAAACACAGCTACTTAGAAACTGGTGCCAACTGCTTTTGGTTTTGCTTTTTAGGGAGATGTGTTCTGTTGAGGTGAAGGGATGCTAGATTCTAAAGAAATGATTTGATATTTTCCTCTCAAACTGAATCTGAACACAATATTTGAATTAACTTTTTTTGTAATAATCTCAGGACCTGAAAGATTGTAGCATAGTGTGTCTTAAATGATGTACTGTACCAGCCATGAATTTTGTAAATACCCCCGTCAACCTCCTTTTTGTATTATTTTTTTTTAAGTATGTGGGGCTCCTTACCACAAGAACTGGTGCCTGCTTACTTTCCATGTAAAACTGGAGTAGGAAAAAGGGAAAGCTGCTGCCACAAAAAGCCTGCACCAGTTCTAGATGTGCATTCAGGCTTGTTCCGTTTTTAAAATGTAATTTAATTAACTGGGAAACAAATACTTTCCCTCCTAGCACACTTTATCATGGGCTAGACAAGAAGAATAAAATAGTGAGTAACATGTATTTGTTCCAAAACCTCATTGCTTGAGATGTCTAAAAGAGAGTGATGTTACTTCAAGGACCTGCTTGCCTCTAGGGTCCAGAAATTATTCTCTCCCAGTTTCTTCCAAACAGGGTGCAGATTATTGGGGGGGGGGGGGCAACAGGCTTCCTCTGAGAACCCATCTGTAGCTAGTTAGCAGATATCTAATCTGAAGTGGGAGCCTTGTCCAACTGAGTGTAGATGTACCTGTCTTTAAGCATGGCAGGGCCTTCATGAGTGTTTTTCTTTTGTATGTGTCATGTGTCTGTGCTGTATTAAATAAAAGAGGAATGTACATATAAGCCTGCTTGATGCAAATTATTTATTAGACCTTTATATCCTACCTTTCTGTTTGGTAAACTAAGCATGCAAGGTAGCTAACAAATATAAATGTGTATTTAAAACCCAGTAAAAATAAACATAGCAAGACAAATCCATGGCAAAAAATAGTGCAGCCAATACTGCTTTAGAATACAATAAAAGTAAAACCTATCTCAGCAAAAACTGATTAGTCCCACCCCAAATAATCACTAAAACTAAAAGATATTCACAGAACAACAGAAAGCAAGTAGTGGGGCCAGGTGAGCTTTCTGCTGAAAAGAAATCCTCTGCTTACCCACAGTGGCTGGCTGAAAAGGCTTGACCACCTATCGGGATGTGAAGCAGGGCTTTGGCCAGTAGGAGTGGGTAGGGTCATCTAGCAAAGGCAATACCCCAGCCTGGGATGGGGAATGTGTGGCCCTCCAAAGGTTGGACTGCAGCTCCCATCAATCCTTACCATTGGCTATAGTGGGGTTGACAGGGAGTTGCAGTCCAACAACTGGAGGACCAGATGTTCCCCACTGCTAACTTAAGCTGCCCTAGTCCCAGGCAGCTTAGTGCTTTAAAGATCAATGCCAATACTTTGAATTGGGCCTGCAAGCAGATTTAGAGCCAGAGAAGATAGTGTAATAGTGGTGTTCTAAATGGCCTGTGTCAGATCTCAAATTAAGTATTACAGGTGTATTCTGTACCAGCTGAGGCTTTCAGACACTGCACACGTACCCCCATATATAGAACAACATAGTAGTCTAATATGAACATTACCAAGAAATGTGACTGCTCAGCCAGACCTCACCAGTTCTAGCTTAAGGTCCTGGCCACCTAAGCCTTTAGGAGTAGAACTGGATGCAGAAACACCCCCAAGCTGTGAACCTGTCCCATCCACAACAGATTGTACATCTAGACTCGGATCAGCTTTATTCCCAGCCAACAATACTTTCTCACTGCTGTGAGCTGGTCTCAGACACACTGATGAGTACAGATCTTGTTTTAGAGCAAATCTGGTTTAGATGGATGATCAGAATAAGGCTGAAGATGGTTCCTAGTTGCTTATTCAACAAAGATTTGTGAGCAGTCTAAATATATGCCCTGCACCCCAAGATAAGCTTTGAACAACCATATATCAATATACCTCCATGACCAGAAGACAGTCCTATTTCAGATATACCAGCATTCTCTACACCTCAGCATGTATGCCCCCAGCCCCCAATTAGGAATAGGGAACTATGGGGTTTGAACCCCAAAATAAGCTTTGGGTCACACGTGAATGGCACTGGTGAGTGGCACACACCAGTGGGAGACTACCTCTTTGAAGAGGTATTTTTAAAAATATAGTAAGGGGTATATAAATCCAATAAATAATTCGAAGCTCATCAGCCTTGAAATGCTAGGATAGATTTGGAAGTTGGAGGAATGATCAAATCCACCGTGAAGGCAGGAATACACACACACACACACACACACACACACACACACACACAATACTGGGTTTTTTTGTTTTTTAAAACACAAATATATCTCTACAAATATAGCAGATATGAGCAAAAACAAAAACCGAAGGTGGAAAACAGACCGAAGCTACGACGAGTTTCTAAAGCTGCAAACCTTTGTACACAGATCTGGGGAAGGAAGTATCAGTGGGACTTCCTTCCGAGTAAACATGCAAGGCTGTAATATATTTATCAACAAAACTCATGAATGCTCGCTTTTGACACGCTTTCTCGCTATTCTCTTTCTTCTACGCTCACCAAAATGCAAACTTAAATAAACAAAAGCAACAAATCAAGAGTTCTGTCCTAACAGCCAGTGAGGGAGGGAAGTTCATCCTGCGAACAAAAGAAAACGGGAGCCTCTAGCCCTGCCCTGTTTGATTTAGTCTCCCATTACTTCCTTTGTCTTTCCAGCACTCTTGCTCCACGCATGCAAGATTTTAATGGGAACCGGAAGTGATGTCTGAAAAAATTCTATACCTTTGAAATCTACCTCCTAGTATCTGATTTTTCTTTGGGTGTCGTGGGTGCACTGTGATACGCCCAGAAATCTGTGACGAAACTTCCGGTTTCTAAACGTCACAGAATCGCCAAATGACAACGTTTAACGTCCTTGAAAGGGGCGGGTTCTGACCACGAGTGGTAATGTGAGCTACAATTACATGATTGGTAGAAAATAAACTGTGTCAGCCCCAGTGGCCTAATGGATAAGGCATTGGCCTCCTAAGCCAGGGATTGTGGGTTCGAGTCCCATCTGGGGTGCAGTATTATTATTTTTTACTTTTCCTTCCCCTGTTCAATTTACATTTTGATGCCGCTGTGAGGCCATCATACGCTGGACTTTTCAGCACCTGACTAGCATTATACTGTGTGAGTAACGTTACTATATGTAACGTTAGGAAGGCAGAATGGTAACATATTGCTGACTCGGGACTTTTCCAAGTACTACTATAGAGTAAATTTGTTACTTGGCTTTACGTATGCGGTTCTGCTACTTATTATTTTTGCTAAGAAGCTATACTGCCATTCAGCAATAAACTCCCTGTGCTACAGTGCAGGTTTTTGAAGTGGAGCTTGAGATTACATTGAAAAAATAGAGGTGTGGAGGGAGTAACACCTGAGCCTGGGGCCCGCGATAAACAATCCCAACTAATGGCTCCCAATTGAACCAGATGATACACTTCGCCAAGAATTTCGTCTCCTACAAGGGCGCGTCGTTCAAAGCCTAGACTTATAATGAATTATGAGCAGGAAAAATGCGTCGGTTTCGCCTTTTTATTTAAATTTTAACTACAGCTCACACTGAAACATGCATAATATAGTAAATAGAAAATACTATGGATTCCGCTATTTTAAGGGAATATGGTAATTTAAAAACGGATTGTATTTAAACATGAGGGTATTCTACAGGCCCGCCCTGGGCGTTCGACATTGGGCGGGCTACGCAGTCAAATAAATAAATGGGGATGATCGTTTTGGGAACGAGGCGATTCACTTGAACATTGCAGGGGCCAAATAGGGCTGGCGATTGAGAACCGTCGAGAGGCAAGGCTGAAGGTGACGTCTTTTCCCTACGGATAAAGAGCCGGGCTCCTCCTAGCCGGCTCCGAATGCCTCAGCTGCAACTTCCAACGAACGCCTACGTCCAGCCTTCCCCAACCTGAGATGTGTGGCAACGACTGCCACGCCCATATTTTCCCGCCAGCATGGCCAATTGGAATTATGGGAGTTGCAGTCCAACATTTCTAGAGGGCCCCAGGCTCTGAAATTAGGCACGACGAGTCTACCGAGTATAGGACGCACCGCTTGTTAAGTGGGCTTGATCGTGACTCTTTGAGCCCGCCCGGGCCGCTGGCAGGAGAAGCGCCTGATCCTTATTGGCTGTTGGGTGAAGGAGCGGCGCTCCTATTGGCTGCATTCTACTGGCTGAAAGGCCTGCGAAGAGCTTTCGCCCGGGAAGATGGCGGCGCTTGGACCGCCTCTTCGCACCTTTCGCGGCCTATTACGCGAGCTCCGTTACGCGCAAGGAGAGGCCGGCCGCTCCTACAGGGACACGGCAGCTTATCTATATTTGAGGGAGGCCTTCCGCGTACACCGGGTATGTTGGCTAGGCGGGGGCAGCTATGGATACAAGGGACTTTTTTTTTTTTTTTTTTAGGGCTCGCTATCTAGTAACACCTCATGTTGTTCGCTTTAACAGCGTCCCAGGCTCCGAAAGTGTTCGGAAAGTGTTCGATTTCGGGGACTAGCAAACTGTGATTATCCTAAACTTTGGGTCTAAGGCTTGAGGGCAATCTGATTCTCACTGTACATGTTCTGTTAATGTCCAATCCATGACTAAAATGGTAAAAAACACACACCAAACAATTATGACCCTTACTTTTGGAACTAGATTACTGTAATGCTCGCAGCATGGGGCTGCCCTTGATGGTTTCCAGTCTCCTCATTTTGTACCTTCACTGTCTCTAATGCCCCCGCCCCTCTTCCTCTGGGCAGGGCCGGTGCTACCATTAGGCCAACTAGGCAGCTGCCTAGGGCGCAGGGCTAAAGGGGGCGCCAGAAATAGGGAGGGAGGGCTCAAGTGGGAAGGAAGTGCGCTAAATATCTGATCTTGCCTAGGGCACCAAACTGCCTTGCACTAGCCCTGCCTCTGGGTACAATTCTATAAGTAGTAGATGAGACATGTTGCACCATTTAAACAACTTGAGCTTTCCATTGCGTAGTAGAGGTTGCCTTTTTATCTCTTCTTTCACAGCTAGAGATATACAGTTTATGTGAGGGAATAAAAAGATAATCTCATTTGAATCCTCACAGCTGTGGAACTTCCTACCCCTAGAGGTGTTTTTATATTATCACGTTCTTACAACTGAGCTAAGCAGGCATACCACCTTAGGCTGGTATGCCAACTGTGACTTTTCCTAGCTAGAGATAATCTTGCCTCAGTTTTCCATGCTTTGGTAACCCGCTGGTGAGACTAATGTCCCATTCATTGGGCTGCCTTGAATACTTTTTGGAAACTGCAGGTAGTCCACAATGCAGCTCTGAGATTTCTAACTGGGACTGGGCGTTGTGATCATACTACGTCTCTGCTATGCCAACTGTGCTGGCTCCTAGTCCATTTCCAGAGCCAATTCAAAGTGCTGGTTTTGACCTTTAAAACCTGTCATGGCTTATGACCAGGGTACTTGAAGGATCACCTGTTTCCATATGTACCTCCCCGTACATTCAATCACCTTTAGAGGGTCTCTTGTGAGTGCCCCCACCATCTGAGGTGAGGCAGGTGAAAACCAGCAAGAGTACCTTCTCAGTGGTACTGCTTTGCCCAATGCCAACATTATTATCCTTTGTGCACCTTTTTATTTTCCTAAGCATTTCAGGTATTAATTGTGTTGACTGGTTTATTCTTCTGTGGGGGGGGGTGTTTCTTTCCCCCCCTTTTTTTCTTTTTTGTTTGTAAACCACTCTAAGGATATGACTGAATGCTGTAGGTGCCACTCTGCAGGTAGAGGAGGGAATCCACCAGTGGAATGACACTTGTGCTGCATCATGCGCTATGGGGTTCCATAGGGTACCATCTTGTCCCCAATGTTGTTTAACATCTATATGAAGCTGCTGGGAGTAGTCATTAGGGGATTTGGAGCCAAGTGCCATCAGTATGCTGATGACACACAGCTCTATATCCGTGTGACAACTGAATCAGGAGAGGCTGTGCAAGTCCTGGATCAGTGCCTGAACTCAATGATGGACCAATAAACAGGCTGAATCTTGGCAAGGTGGAAGCTGTGTGGGTGAGTGGTTCCCGAGTCCAGGAGATAGGCCTGTTCTGGATGGGGTTGCACTCGTTATGAAAGATCAGGTTCTGGGGAGACTCCTAGATCCATTATTGTCGCTGGAGTCCCAAGTGACTGTGGCAGCTCGGAGTGCCTTTTACCATCTTTGATTGGTTCACCAGCTACGGCCTCTCCTGGACAGGGATAGCTTGGCCACAGTGATACAGGCGCTAGTAACCTCAAGACTGGATTACTGCAATGTGCTCTATGTGGGGTTGTCCTTAAGGCTGCTCCGGAAGCTGGAGCTAGTGCACAATGCAGCAGCTGTTGTCAGGAGCTGCCCCTTTTCAGCATGCAACTCCTTTGCTGAAGGAACTGCACTGGCTACCTATTTGCTACCGGGTCAGGTTTAAGGTTCTGGTACTTGTGTACAAAGCTTGAAAGAACTTGGGACCCGGTTACCTGAGAGGGCGCCTCCTCCCATACCAACCTGCCCAGTCACTGAGGTCATCAGATGGCATGCTCCTGGTGGTTCCTCATGGACCTTTGGCCTGACTGGAGTCCACTAGGAGAAGAGCCTTCAGTGTGGTGGCTCCATTTCTGTGGAACTCCCTGCCTCTGGAGGTCAGGTAGGCTCCGACTTTGTGCTGCTTTCAGCACCTGCTGAAGACTTCCTTGTTCCGGGCCAAAGCCTTCTCTGCTCTCCAACCACCGCTGTAATTGTTACTTTGTTTTCAATGTATTGTTTTTGTTTCTTTGATCTGTTTTTATCTTTTTACTAAAAAGATAAATCTGGAATCTACTTAGACTGAAACTACTAAATTTCTTACTGTGAAGGATCAGCACCCGGATCCTTTGCGTGAGTTCGGCGCTTAATGGGTTAACCGGCACTGAGTTACAGCCCGTACAAGCAAGTGAAACCGCCTAGGAGGTTCGCATACACAAGAGGAAACTAGAGCCCTGTAAATGACCAAATAAGGCTTTATTTATTTACACAAGATAGGAGTGGAACTAACAGCTTTCTAGGAATACTATAATGTCAACACAACCTGAGGTGACCTCTACGTTTGTCCATGAAACAGGCTCCCAGGCTAGCACATTGGGATTAGTCAGTTACCTTAGACTAAAGACTTTATGCTAGTCAATTTCAGCCTGGCTCCGGGTCGGCCGATCCGGGGATGAGAACAGCTTACTCCAGCCGCCGCTTGGAGGATGAATCTTGTTCCAAAGCACCCTGTGTTCCCAACAACCCCTTACCGGAAGGGAGAGGGGTTTTCTACCTCTGAGTTCCCGCTCTCCCCACCCTCCAGGTCAGGTGGGGGCTTATGCCTGCCCCTTCGTATCAGGTGGGCTTATTCCTGCCTGAGAAGAAGGTGACGTACTGGGTACTTTACAGCTCTTTGAGACTGCCCTGATAGTTTGATGGTTCTTGATGGTCCTTCCTTGGGTTTTGTGGAATTCCACCGAGACTCTCCATTGTTGGGGATGCCGGTCTGTCTGGCTGCTTGCCCTGTAGCTCAATCCCCCCTCCTCACCCCCCTCCCTTGGACGGAGACTGTGTGTGTGTGTGTGTGTGTGCATGCATACTCGTGTCAGGCTTTCTCCACACTTACATTAATCTTTCTCTCTATCTCCAGGTAACCAGTGAAAAATTATGTAGGGCCCAGCATGAACTACATTTTCAGGCTGCCACATATCTCTGTCTTCTGCGTAGTGTCCGGGAGCACTTAGCACTACATAAAGAATATCATGGAAAAGGAGAGCGGTCAGCAGAGGAAGTGGCTGGACTTGTAGGCTTGAAACTACCACGACAGCCTGGAGGGAAAGGATGGGAACCATAAATATGAAATGAGAGTACTTCACAAGAACCTTATTATGAATTCTGTCTTTCAAAACACTGTATTTGTTTAACTAAAATGCATGTATGGAATATAGAATTTCTGACTAGATATTTGTGTCGTCCTTAAGTTTAAAGTATGGTTAGAGCAATTGTCTGCAATATCTTCTGATGTATATACTGAGTTGCTTGTTCAATTCTCACTTTCAGCCTGACAGCACAACCACAGTGAAGTGTTAGCTGTAGTTACAAAACAATGTAGAATGTCCCTGTGATGAATGCTGCATTGTCTTGTCAACCAAGATCTGCCCAGATCTTCAGCAAGAAAACTAATTTAGGCTGCAGTTCTGTGCACACTTACCTGGGGATAAACCCCACTGAACACAGTGGGACTTACTTCTGAGTAAACCTACATAGGCTTCTGCTGTTAATACTGTCTTGGAGACTGGTAGTTTTAAAGGGCCCAGATGTCAGCACCTGGAAACTTCCCAATTCTTTAAAAGGAAAATCATCTCCTGAAAGACCACAGCAGCTCTTTAAGAACTGATGAGATATAATCCATACGGCTGGCTCACTTAATGTAGCAGCAATATTTTCTACTAACTGAAGGTCCCAGGAAGTCTTCAAAGGCAGCCCTACATGCAACACATTACAACAAACTAATTTTGAGTTACTCGGATATGGATAACTGCCCAGGCTATCTCTGGGTTGTAGTTGGTGCACCAGCCTAAGCGGCTGGAAGACACTGTATGCTATGGAGGGCACTTGAACATTCAGTGGCAATAATGGATCTAGCAGCACCCCTAGATTGTGAACCTGATCCTACAAGTGCTGCCCTGTCCTGATCCTGCCTCCTGCTCCCATGGTCAGACAGATCACCTGCCAACAGTACCTCTGTCTTGTCTGCATTGAGCTTCAGTTTATTGGCCCTTGTCCAGTCCAGCCCTCCACCATTACCCAAAGCCAACAAAAGAAAAATAGCTGGGTATCACCAGCATACTGATGACTTCTCAGCCCAGATCACCAGAGGCCCTGCTCTGAATTCCATCCTACAAGGAGCCTAGTAAGTTTGCCTCCATTAAATGCATGCAGTGCTGGCTCCAGATAACGCCAGGACAGTGAAAGAAGCAGTTTTATGAATGGGAGCCACTACACTGTTTATAGGTAAACAGTTTAATTGAGCGTATCAAAACATACACAAAAGTAACACGCAAGGCACGTGCCTGTAATTGACATGGGTATAGAGCGAGTTATAGCAACAGTACACACAAGGTTTACCTGGGATGACCGTGATTCCTCAACAGCCGCGAAGCTCAGCAGCTAGGTGAATTCAGCTAGTTTCACCGGGAGCTGCCCAGGGCTGGATCCCGAGGTCAGACCGAAGCCCTGGACCTCCTCACAGCTTGCTGCCCACGACCAACAACCTTTTCCCACCACAAGCCCCTTTTATCCCTTCTTGGCTCCCTCCTGTACCCCCTCCCCTCCTGACCAGTCAGGAGTACCTGTTTCTCCAGGTACTTTAGGGTGCTTAGGAGTACTTGCCATTTCTTTGTGGCCACTAGGCATCTTGGCGCCCCTCTCCTGTTTGGAATGTCTCACAGCTCATTTGGCTGCCAAGGGAGGGGAAGTGGCCTGCGGGTATGCATGTGAGCAAGTGTGATATTAGGTGAAAGGTGGGGGTCTGGGTGGTCTGTGTGTACCTGCCCTGGCTTTCTCTTCACACTCACCATCACCATTGTGGCCGGAGAGAGAGGCAGGTGAACAAGCAGATTGCAATGGTGAAGAGGAGCGACTCCAGGGTGTTCTTGTCAGTGGGCCCCTATTGGGATCTGGGCCCTAGGTAGGTGCCCAACCATGCCTACTGTGGAGGAAGGGGGGGGCTGGCTGACCTGCCACACCCCCACCCTTTCCTACCCAAAGGACCCAAGACCCCCAGAGATCTAAGGTACCAGATTGCCAGCCTCAGCTGTCTGCAATCCTACTTGAATCTCTGTTCAGGGACTTGCCTTTCTGACTGTAACCTGGATTTAGTTGCTGGAACCACAGAGCAATCCACAAACACCATGTGGGGTAAAAAACCAAAGAAGGTTTATTTCAGGTAGCATTTTACAACAAGAATAAGGAAATGAGAGAAGCACACAAAATTAGAGAGACACTTCGGTACAAAGTAATAGAGCTGCAAAAATAACAAAACCTGATTCTTTATATCTCCCAGGCACACACTCTGTTACCTGGGGGTCAGTTCTCTTCCAGAGTTGGATCCAGCACAGCCTTGCCGCCCTGGGGGACTACTTCACCTACCCGAAGGTCCGAGATGGGTAGCCCTCCACAAGGCCTGCCTTGCCAAAGCCCTCATTCAGCTAATTTCACCAGGAGCTACCTGGGGTCGGATCCTGAGGCCGTCAGAAGGCTTAGGCCTCTGCTTGGCTTGCTGCCATTGCTCCACAGCCAGGAACCACACAATGAACAAAGACAAAGACACAAAGGCTACACTTTGGGAATATACCTTTCCCCCCCCCTCCCCTCCTTTCTGTAGCTTTGCTGCTTCTAGCCAATCATGATGCACTTCACCTGGCCAGGCAGGGGAGGGAGACTCATGACTCATGACATTTGCATCTGAAAAGCTGTAGACCGGACTTTCAGGCGCCATGTCCCACCTGATACTTTATGCACATTTCGCCTCCTCCCAGCCCCCAACCGGCCTTACTTGGTTTTCACATGAGGCGTGTGAGTGTGTGTGTAGGAACTCTCAGAGGCACCTTTTCTCCACACCTACCCTTGAAGTTGGCCCTGAGAGTGTGGTCTTCTCTGTAACTGGCCCCAGTGTTGTGCTCTCTACTAAGGTACATCTCCCCACTAACTAATGGCATCAATAAAAATTGATACGATAAAATAGCAAAGACAAGCAACAACAACTGTTTAAAAAGCCAGATAAAGCCACCAAAGTTAAAATATACCCCAAAGCCTGGGTGCACAAAAAGATCTTCACTTGGGGAAAGCACCATGGCTGATGTGCCACAGCAGAAAAGGACCTATCCCATATCACTGCCTCACTTCAGTTGGCAAAAGGGACCCACAGAAGGCCCTTTGATGATCATAGTACCTAGGCAGGTTCATGCGGAACTAGGAAATAAGGCCCTGAGGGATCCTGACCTGGTCCCAAACTGCTTAGAATCATAGAAAAGTAGAGTTGGAAGGGGCCTACAAGGCCATTGAGTCCAACCCCCTGCTCAATGCAGGAATCTAGGTCAAAGCATCCCTGACAGATGGCTGTCCAGCTGCACCTTGAATGCCTCCAGATTGGGAGAGCCCACTACCTCCCTAGGTAGTTGATTCCATTGTCTTATTGCTCTGACAGTCAGGAAAATTTTTCTGATGTTTAGGTGGAATCTGGGTTCCTGTAACTTGAGCCCATTATTCAGTGTCCTGCAAACTGGGATGATCGAGAAGAGATCCTGGCCCTCCTCTGTGTGACATCCCTTCAAGTACTGGAAGAGTGCGATCATATCTCCCCTCAGTCTCCTCTTCTGAAGGCTAAACATGCCCAGTTCTTTCAGTCTCTCCTCATAGGGCCTTGTTTCCAGTCCCTTTATCATCCTTGTTGCCCTCCTCTGAACCCTCCAGTTTGTCTACGTCCTTCTTAAAGTGTGGTGCCCAGAACTGGACGCAGTACTCAAGATGAGGCCTAACCAGTGCCGAGTAAAGGGGAATTATCATTTCCCGCGATTTGGAAGCTATACTTCTATTAATGCAGCCCAAAATTGCATTTGCCTTCTTTGCAGCCACATCGCATTGCTGGCTCATATTCAGTTTGTGATCTACCACAATTCCAAGATCCTTCTCACTTGTAGTATTGTTGAGCCAAGTGTCCCCCATTCTGTAACTCTGCATTTGGTTTCCTCTCCCTAGGTGCAGCACTTGGCATTTATCCCTGTTAAATTTCATTCTGTTGTTTTCGGCCCAGCGCTCCAGCCTATCGAGGTCACTTTGAATTTTGTTTCTGTCTTCCAGAGTATTCGCTGTTCCACCCAACTTTGTGTCATCTGCAAATTTGATAAGCATTCCCTGTACCTCCTCATCCAAGTCATTAATAAAAATGTTGAAGAGCACTGGGCCCAGGACCGAGCCCTGTGGTACCCCGCTCGTTACCTCTCCCCAGTTTGAGAAGGAACCATTGATAAGCACTCTTTGAGTCCGATTCTGTAGCCAATTGTGGATCCACCTGATAGTTGTTTCATCTAGCCCACTTTTAGCTAGCTTGAAAGGTTAAAATCAGCCCTGGGAGCCAGTGCGTGTTTTAAGGCTGGCAAAATGTGTTCCGTGCAGCGGATCCCAGTTAGCAACTAGCTGCCCTATTTTATGCTAACTAGTTACACAAACCACCTTCAAGGGCAGGCGGCCCCACATTACAACAATCCAATCCGGACGTAACCCCTACTTGAAGTCAGTGAGACTTGCGTAAACAGGATTAGGAGGATTGCGCTGCAAAGCTACGGATAGAACATATGCAAGCCCCCCCCCCCTTTTTTTGCATGTTTACCCGAATAAGGAGTAAACCCCATTGAGTTCAGGGGAGCGTCATTCTCTTGCAAAAACTTGCGGATTCAGATAACCTGGTGCGTTAGCCCAATGAAAACAACAGGCGAGGACACAAAGCGTTGGGTAGGAACGGAAGTGTTTATTTCGCGAAATAGGGAACCAGTAGCCTAAGACCCTTAGGCTAAGGGGCTGAAAGACTGATTCCCCTGGTTGTTTCCAGAGACCCTTTATAGTTTCAACTTACATGAGTTTTGTCATGCGCATTGAGACAGTGGAATTTTCCTTTACACACATGTTAGTTTTAATTTACACATTCCTTATCTGTGCTGGGGGGTGTGTGTCCACATTCCACTGAGAGGCTCATCCAGCCGGCTCTGAGTGAATTATGGCTGGGAGTATCTTATCAGTTTCTTACACTTTCGCCTCCGCTCTTGTCTGTAAGTGGGCCTCTTTACAGCTTAGCTTTTACTTGCAGGGTTGAATGATGGGGGTCAACTTTTTACAACAATTTCTTCCCTCTAAATTCTGACAACAGCTTGGCTACAAAAACTTCCTTTGAAAATTTCAACTGGCAGAGCGATAAATGAACTGGATGTGGGGTAAGGGTGGGAGTTATTTTCTATTAAATCGACAAATGGTAGACCAACGACGCTAGTCCAATTCAAAGGAGCTACGTCACAGAAAGAGGCTATGAACTGATCCTCCAACCAGCTAAAGCGCCCACCCTGAGGGACGACGGGGGCTCCAGGCCAATCGGCAAAGGCGGAACGCCGGACGCTACAGGCTCGTTGCTTAGCCAATCAGAGGGATGGTGATCGTCACGGAAGGCGGGAGAAGGGGCGCGTGCGCGCGCACACACGCACGGATGTCCGTTATCGCCAGGCAGCACGCGCGCGCCTAGTGAGGCAACGTGAAGGGGGCGAGCGCGCGGGGTGCTCGCGGTCCTGAGACGGCGACGGGCACGAGGCGGTTATCCACTTTCCTTTTCGGCAAGACCAGAGGCCGCAGGCGCCATTGTAACTGCGCCGGCCTCAGGGAGAGAGTGAGCGAGAGAGGAAGAGAGCGAGATTCCGACTGAGCTCGCCTCTGAGAGAAGCGACCGCGACATCATCTAGGCCGCTGTGGGCGGAGCTTACTCGGACTTGGCCGGGCCCCTCGGGCCCCGCGCGCTTTCAGGATGTCGGCACAGGCCCAAATGCGCGCGATGCTGGACCAGCTTATGGGCACCTCCCGGGACGGTAAGAAGTGTTGCCTGCTTGTCAGGCTCGGAGAGGGCGGGGACGTGTCTCGCCGCGGTGGGAGGGGGAGAGAAGAAGCAGGAAAGGCCTAGTGCGTTGATGATTGGCAGTGCCTGCGTCTCGGATCTTTCCTCCTCCCCGCTAGGGGCGGGGTTCAGGCAGGGTGAGAGGCCACCGCTCCGGAGCTGCCACTATGAGTTGCGAGAGGGAGGTGGTCGGCGCTGTGTGGATGCCCGCCGGCGCAGGTGTGGGAGGCGAGCGCCCCTGGGTTCCACTGAAGGCAAGGTGCGGGGGCGAGATGCATCTTTCTTCGGCAAAGGTGTAAGGTGCCTTTTTCGTCCGCAACGCGCGAAGGTGAGACGTTGAGGTGACACTCTACTAGTTACAGTGTCTGGACGTAATTAACATCGAAATGTGAAATTGCCCATTCCGCAGTTCATCTTGGCTCATCAATGAAACAGCAGTTTGCCTTATTCAGACGGGAAGGCGGGAGGGGCAGGGGCATGAACTCGTTCTGTCCACTGTACAGAACTGTAGTGTATAGTTTGTTTTTTGTTTTTTATGGCCAACCTACTAGGAATCTGACCCAAACCAGCATTTCAAGTCAATACTGTGTAACTAACATTGCAGATAAGTAGCTGTAGACATCTGGTATAGTTTTTGGTGTTATCGGGAGCTGCTCAAAAATGAATTAGTCGTGTGAAGGCATTCTTGTGTTTTGGGAGTTGTTTGTGTTTTAGAACATTGGAGTAATTTTCTGTTTGCCCTTTTAATTTTTCTTTGAAAATGAATGATTTGATTGAAATAAAAGGCCCTTATAAGAATAAGCTTTCACAAGGGGCCACTCTGACAACATGTCTCAGCAAAGCAACAACAGGTAAGCATATGATCTGATGGCCCATTTATGCTTCTGAATAGAATTCAAAGTAATTTCATCCATTAGTTATTTTTTATTTAGTAATCAATTTTATATACTGGTTTCCACAGAGTTTCAAAGTGGTGAACATACATTTAGCCCCTATTGTGAATCCTGCTGTCGCAGATACATTTGAAAAGATGTATTAGGAAGGGCAGAAATGTTGAGTGAATGTGTGCTGTTATATGAAAAAAGCTAGATATTGAGACATGAGAAGTTCAAGTAAGAGGATTTTACAGCCACCTTGCTCAATCTGTGAAGTGATCTTATGAATCTTCCATACTACTCAACCTAAGGAAGCAGATCTAGGTTAATGTGTTTTTATCTTTGGGGAATGGTGATATAATTCTTTGTCTTCTGAGATCTTTCTAAAATATGCCCGTATAGCTTCCTGAGCAATTCATTCTCCTTGGCATAGCATCACATTATAACCACTCAGATTCAGTTTATCCACTGTAATCTGTTAACATAGTCCTGTTTGTTAACATTTTCTTTCATTTTGTTCTGATCACTTCAGCTCTTCCTTTTACTAAAGGTAGTTGGAATAATAGTTGTTGTTGTTGTTGAAGTATAGTGAGAAAGTTTAAACTGTATATAGGGTTAGTAATAAAATCAAATTCCGTTTCTCTGAAGTTTGTGTGTTTGTATGTATGTGGCATCCGGTATGTTCACAGAATACCTCCAGGTTTTTTGAAAAAAGTCTTTCTTGCAAACATTATTTAGAGCAAAATGTGTCTACAGTCTTGTTTAACTGCTGTATAGACCGTTAACTATGTATTTAGTACCTAGACTGACTAATACAAAAAAAAATGCAGTAAAAAGATAGATATTCCATCACTAAGGCTGCAATCCTAATCCCAAGAAGAAGCCCTATTGAACTCAGTGGGACTCATTTCTGTGTAAACATCACAGGATTGCACAGTAAAATAAGGATTTCTGGAGTCCTGTGTTGTTGGGTCAGTTTTCATTTAATTCCTTAAAGTTCATGCCAAACTAAACTCTTCTTTCTTCTTTTGTTTCACAATTTTGTTCATATTATATTGATATATAACAGAGATGCTAAGAAAACTGATAAACAAAGAGACCTGGTGTTCACGTAATGCCAATTCATGGGTTAAAAAACCCATGAATTGGGGGGGGGGGAGCCCACAGGACCAAGGACGCTTCCTCCCCCTGCTTGGCACTTCTGCTTTGCATCCACTTTCCGAAGCAACTCAGGAACACCCCTTCCTAGGTTGTCAGTCATAACCTGGCACTCTAGGTTGTAACTCTGGTGCAGTTAGTTTCTGAGCAGTCTTCAAAGTCCCACATACAGTGCATTGAATAGTATAGTCTAGAAGTTACCAGGGCATGGACAAGAGCAGCCAGACTATCTCTGTCCAGGAGATGACATATCTGTCACCTTCGCCAAAGCTGGTGGAAGGTGTTTAATGTCAGAGATGTTACCTGGGCATCTAAAGTTAGGTCCAGAATCCCAAGCTCTAGTTGTAAATTATATTACCATGATCAAATATTTCAGGAAGTAAAAATAGTCTTGCAAATTGCTTGTTTTTTATGACTACCTATTAAAAGGATCATGCTACCATCTCTTATCAAGGGTATTTTGTCCTAATTTTTTGAGGTATTGAAAATATTTTTAGCCTGCCTTGTCAATAAAAAGTACTCAAAGTAGCTTGCAAGATAATTTGCTTTTATATGTGGACATGACCCTCTTTATGCATATACAGACTTTCTAATACATGTGCAATCTGATTCAGCAAGTGAGCTCTCTCTGCGGAAACAGATTTCTACCTGCTAGTTACTTTGTGCTGTGAAGAGTGAGTTGCATGCAAAAGTGTGTTGTGAGGGAAACTTCCTGCCAGTCCAGTACCCAGAGATGATCAGTTGTGATACTGATGATCAGTTTCCAGGGTATAGGTATGTTTGCATGCCTAATCTAGGAACCATCATTCCTCTGATTCAAACAATCAGAGCTGATAGTATAGATCAGTGTTCCCCAACCTTTTTTGAGTCACGACCCCCTTTTATAATAGCAAAGTAACTGGGGACCCCTGCCATATTTGCATAAATTTGCATTTTAATAGGGTAAAGAAAACACATTAAAATAGATTTTTCAGAATATAATTTAATCTAACCTAATATTTAATGTGATGGTTGTTCTTGCATCTGGGGAACCAGCTTAAAAAATCATGGCTGAGTCTAAAGCCAACCTCATGTTATCCTCAACAGTCAGTCTGTTTCTCACCTTTGTTTTTGTGCATTGGAGAAAAAGCCTACACACACACACACACACACACACACCTCCTCATGTGTAGACCAGGTAGTTCCTGCTGGGGGCTGGGCTGGGAGGAGGCGAAATGTGCATAAGTTATCTGATGAAGAGAAATGTGCATAAGTTATCTGATGAAGCAAAGGCTGGAATGTCTGCAAAGGCTGGAATGTCTACGTGACCAGGCTTTGATATGCAAAATGCAAATGTCATGAGTCATGAGTCACCCCTCCCCTGCCTGGACCAGGTGGGGTTTGTCCTGATTGGCTGGAGGCAGCAGAGCTACTGAAAGGAGGAGGGGAGGGGGAAAATCTATTTTACCAGCTGTGGCTTCTGGGTTTGGTTGTGGGTCCTCAGGCAGCAAGCTGCAAGCAGGTTCATGGCTCCGATCAGGCCTCAGCCACCAACCCTGGGGAGCTCCCAGTGAACAAAGCTAAACGAGGGCTGTGGCTAAGGCAAGCCCTGAAGAGGGCCACCCATCCTTAGGGTGGGTGTGGTGGTCTCCTCGTGTGGCAGGACTGGCCAGGCTAAGGCAAGCCCTGAAGAGGGCCACCCATCCCGGACCTTAGGGTGGGTGTGGTGGTCTCCTCTTGTGGTAGGGCTTTGCTGAAACAAGCCCTGAAGAAGACCGACCCCCAGGTAACTGGTGAGTGCCTGGGAGATATAAGGAACCAGCTTTGTTGTTTTATAGCTCTATTGTTTGTACCAAAGTGTCTCTCTACCTTGTCTCCTTCCCTCATTTCCCACCCTTTGTTGCAATCTGCTACCTGAATAAACCTTCCTGGTTTTACCCCACATGGCGTTTGTGGTTGCTCTGTGGTTCAGCTAAATCCAGGTTATAGACAAGGGCAAGTCCCTGAGGAGAGATTCAAGTCAGGACTGCAGAGCTAAGGCTGGCAGTCTGGCACCTTGGATCTCTGGTCTTTGGTAGAAAGGGGTGAGGTGGCGGAGCCAGCCAGCCTTCCCCTTCCTTCACAGTTTTGTTATGAAGAAGCACACAGAGGAGGCAACTCAGGCAGCAAGTCTCAGGATGCCAAGCACGGTGGGGTGGGCATGAGGAGGAGGAAGGGAGGGGACTCCTCCATGTGGTTAAAACAAACAGGAATTGTGAGGAGCTTCAAAAGGGTCGCTGCAGACTGGGAGAATGGGCCTAAAAATGGCAAACGCGGCTCAATGTAAGCAAGTCTAAAGTGATGCACGTTGGGTCAAAAACTGCCAACCAAGTATAATCTGAAGGGATCTGAGCTAGCGGTGACTGACCGAGAAAGAGATCTTGGAGTTGTGATGGACAACTCAATGAAAATGTGGACTCAGTGTGCAGCTGCTGTGAAAAAAGCAAACTCCATGTTAGGCATAATTAGGACAGGAATTGAAAATAAAACTGCCAAGATCATACTGTCCTTATACAAATCTGTGGTGCGACCACACTTGGAATACCATGTACAGTTCTGGTCACTGCGCCTAAAAAAGGACATTGTAGAGTTGGGGAAAGTGCAGAAAGGGGAAACAAAAATGACCAAGGGGCTGGAGCAACTCCCCTATGAGGAAAGGTTACAGCAGCTAGGATTGTTTAGCTTAGAAAAGAGGTGAGTAGGGGGAGACATGATAGAGGTGTACAAAATTATACATGGTGTGGAGAAAGTGGACAAGGAGACACTTTCCCCCCTCTCTCATAATACTAGAACCCAAAGGGGTCATCCCATGAAGCTGATTGGTGGGAGGTTCAGGACAGATAAAAGGAAGTCCTTCACACAGAACATAAATGGGGCGCTGAGGTGGGGGATCCTGCTGCTGCCCACCCAGGCCCGCCTGCAGTGCACTTACCTGCTGCACCTTCTCCTGGACCTGGTTTAGGAGGACCAGGTGGAACTGCATGGGAAGGGCTGCCCCCTGCCACCTCGTCGGCCGCCCGCAAGTACTTCCCCGCTGAGGTGAGTGGAGGCAGTGGCATCTTGCACAGGAGAGAAGAGGTGAGACCGACGTGGGGAGAGGAAGGGACTACGCCTCCAAGTGTCCTCCACACGCCCGGGGCATCCTGGGAATGGTAGTCCAGAAGGCAGCATTGGCTCCGGGAAGGCGCCGCAGTGGGTCCGCGGCATCTCTATTGGTCATCCCCTTGCCTACGTCAACATCCTGCCGGATGCGGGGGGGCTGGCCAAGGCCATTGGGAGGAAGGGAGCTCCTCTCTCTCCAGCCACAGAGATAGGAAAATACAGTGCCACAGTGCATTGGCCCTTCCCCCCTGGTTCAGGGGGCTGAAGCACCGCAAGCGCCTCACCTGCCTGCGCCCCCACGTGTGCTTCCCGAGGCGGGCCCTGCCCAGACTGAGGGGCTTTGTGACCCCCCAGACCCACAGGTTGGAGAACACTGGTATAGATCATCTGATTTTTGTTTTAGAGGAAAAGAGATCCTCCTTTGTAGCAGCAGGCACATGTTCTATTGCTTCATGCAACAGGGTTTGGAGATGTGACATTGAAGCTTCATATGCGTGGACCAAATGGAGCTAGCATTGCTAAGGTTTGGCAGCATCTTGGACCATCCCTGTATTAAACTATGTGAAAAAAATTGCTTGATGCTGAGGAGTTGATCTACTACCTTTATTTTCACTTTGAGTCCTTATTATAAAGCAAGTTGCATTTTGCATAGTTCTAACTTTAAAATGTGTGATTGGTATTAGAGTATTCTGGAACAACCCTTCTAAATATAGTTTCAGCCTTGGGGTTGTTTTCGTGCCCCAAAATTTGCTCACCATGGCAAGCTTCTACCCCACCCCCAAGCATGGTGGATAAAAATGATCTTTTAAAAACAGATTTTTAGAATTTAAATCAGATTTTTTAAATTTAAAAAATAATAACATACTAAAGTTATCTCTTATTTAAAAATAGCATAATTATAATTAAGTTTCATAATAAATATGCTAAACCTACACTTAATAGTGTCAAAATTAATTAATAACTCTATCATACTCCCACACTGGTAGGAAATTGAGTCAAACATGGGCATTCATTTTAGTTTTTCACCGCATGACTATGGCTCTGGCCAGCCTAACTACCAGTTCTTACTTCTTTTATTTATTTATTATATTTATTAATCGCCCATCTGGCCGGTCACCCGGCCAGATGAACCTTCTTGAAGGTTCTGGGCTTTCAGTCTGTCTTTCCCTGACTAAAGTGCAAAGACACAGGCTGGGCAGGACTGTTGTTTTGTGCTTATGTGGTGGTGGAGCTGGGTCAAGCAAGGCAAAGGAGTTAAGACAGAAAGACAATATAGACACACGGATGAAAATCTGATTAAAAATAAATAAGAAAAAATGTATTTGTAGATTTTTAAAAATTAAATACTAAGTTTCTCTTAATAACAAGGTTACATTAAATAATCTGGATATACGGTAAGCATGTTAATCATTCAGTTATTTCTTATATATGAGTATTGACACTCTGCCTACCAAACACAGACATTTCATTTTCACCTGATGAAAATAAACAATTCTTGTCTTTCCAGTAACTATCAAATGTTGCTTTGACCTCTCAGTTGTGGGCATTTAATTTTTGTTTCCTACTTAGTTTTTGTGAGGACAAGACTGGGCCAAGACAGATTAAAGCAGAAAGGAGCAATGCAGGAAAGAAAAAGAAAACAAAATTGTCCAGTATGCATTAGCCTGTTATTTCTGAGTAGACATGCATAGGATTGTGCTGGTAACCTCAAATTGTCATGGGTGCTTGTCATTAAGAAAATACATTTCCTCTGTAGTTAAAAAAAAGAAAAGCATGCAAAATCTGCCGTATTTTTCGCTCCATAAGACGCACCCCCCCCCAAAAAAAAACCTAGGTGGAAATGTCTGTGCATCCTATGGAGCGAATATAGCAAAAAAAATTAAAAAAATTTAAATTAATTAATTTATTTTTTTGCTTTCCTCTGCTGGTCCGGAAGAGCGGAGGACTCCTGGGCAGGGCGGGGGAAGCCCCCGCCTCTCAGCTGATTCCCCACGGAACAGCTGATTTAAAAATATATTTTTTAATAATAATAATAATAATAATAATAATAATAATAATAATAATTATTATTATTATTATTATTATTATTATTATTATTTTTACTTTCCTCTGCTGGTCCGGAAGAGCAGAGGACTCCTGGGCAGGGCGGGGAATCCCCGCCTCTCAGCTGATTCCCCACGGAACAGCTGATTTAAAAATATATTTTTTAATAATAATAATAATAATAATAATAATAATTATTATTATTATTATTATTATTATTATTATTATTATTATTTTTACTTTCCTCTGCTGGTCCGGAAGAGCAGAGGACTCCTGGGCAGGGCGGGGAATCCCCGCCTCTCAGCTGATTCCCCGCGGAACAGCTGATTAAAAAATTTTTTTGTTTGTTTGTTTCATACGGTAAGTGCGTCTTATGGTCCGGTGCGTCTTATGGAGCGAAAAATACGGTATATACTGAGACAGAGAGATACAGAGCCTGCTTGTAAAAATGAACCAGCATAACTAATATTCTATTTAGTTGCAAATTAACATGGATTGTTGTTGTTGTTATTATTATTATTATTATTATTATCATTATCATCAGTATTTGCATACCACTCCACATCAAGCAGATTCCTGAGCAGTGAACAATAAAAAGACAAAAACAGATAAAAGAAACAAAAACAATACATTGAAAGCAAACTAAAATTACATTGGTGGTTGAAGAGCAGAGAAGGCTTCCGGGAACAAGGAAGTTTTCAGCACGCACTGAAAGCAGCACAATGTCGGAGCCTGTCTGACCTCCAGAGGCAGGAGGTTCCACAGAAATGGAGCCACCACACTGAAGGCCCTTCTCCTGGTGGACTCCAATCAGGCCAAAGGTCCATGAGGAACCACCAGGAGCGTGCCATCTGATGACCTCAGCAACCAGGCAGGTTGGTATGGGAGGAGGCGCCCTCTCAGGTAACTGGGTCCCAGGTTGTTTCAAGCTTTGTACACAAGTACCAGAACCTTAAACCTGACCCGGTAGCTAATAGGTAGCCAGTGCAGATCCTTCAGCAAAGGAGTTGCATGCTGAAAAGGAGCAACTCCTGACAACAGCTGAGCTGCTGCATTGTGCACTAGCTCCAGCTTCCAGAGCAACCTTAAGGACAGCCCCACATAGAGCGCATTGTAGTAATCCAGTCTTGAGGTTACTAGCGCCTGTTTAGTGGTCAGAATTGCACCATTGTTCTGGAACTATATGAAAAAGTTTCAATTGGACACTTTATTTAAATCAGTGATTTAAATTTCCCTTTTTTCTTGCTGACTTCAATCATGATCAGTGATTTAAATTGCCTTGATTTCCATCAGTCCACATAAGTGTGACTGAGCTTGGTGTGTGTGTGAGCTATTCCTGCAGTTGTGGTGCACTTCTGAGACATTCAGAATTTCTTGGAAGTGCAGCACAACATCGATGAATTCCCTCCCCAAGCTTGGAAGAAGGGCTCGCAGTAAGGAATCATCCCTAACCTCACACTACACTTCAGAGATGTTTGGAGTGCCCTAGATGTTCACTGTGACATTGAAGGCAAGGTCTCACCTTTCCTCCTTGGGAAGGGGCAGAGTCTTGTTGGCTCAAGGCTAGACATAATTGATCAGAATCTGATAAATTGTTAAAAAGTTTCAAATGGCTAGATTATCTTCTTATTTTTTAATGGGGCTAATGATTGGAGCCCATGCTAGAGAACTTAAGAGAGGTCATATACGGTAACACTGAGGTTTAGAGTAGTGCAATGAGAAAGTCTTGGAGCACACAGGGTGCTCCCAAGCTCAGGCAAAATGAGAGATTCTTCTCCTTGAGAAGGGACATCAATATTTTATGCTCCTGCTGGTTATTTTGGATTTACATATTGCTTTTGACATGCCACCATTATGGACTCTTAACAGTTGTATTCATGCTGTAATAGGAATGCAAGTCTTTTACAGGATCATTTAAATCACTTTTATACTTTGAAATTATAAACCTTACATAGTCAAAGGTTAGCGCTAAGGTTAGCGAGGAATGCTAAAAGCAACAAAAAAGCTTTCTTCAGATACATGCACAGTAAAAGACAGAAGAAAGAACTGGTGGTTCAACTACGCAATGAGGATGGCAAATTGATAACAGAAGACAAAGAAAAGGCAGAAGTGTTCAATTCCTACTTCGGCTCGGTCTTCTCCCAAAAGAGGGTCTATGACCCCCCTGGCAAACCTGAAGTGCAGACTGAAGGGACAGAATTGCAGCTTGAGATTGATAGGCAAATGGTCAAGGAGCACCTGATTACTCTGAACGAGTTTAAATCTCCAGGGCCTGATGAGCTGCATCCTAGAGTAATAAAGGAACTGGCAGAAGAACTCTCAGAACCACTGTCTATTATCTTTGAGAAATCATGGAGGACAGGTGAAGTGCCAGACGACTGGAGGAGGGCAAATGTTGTTCCCATCTTCAAAAAGGGCAAGAAGGAGGAACCTGGGAACTATAGGCCAGTCAGTCTGCAAGCACCTTGAAAACAATGCAGTGATTACTAGAAGCCAGCATGGATTTGTCAAGAACAAATCCTGTCAGACTAATCTGATCTCATTTTTTGATCGGGTAACCTCCCTTGTGGACTGTGGGAATGCTGTGGACATTATATACCTGGACTTCAGCAAAGCTTTCGACAAAGTGCCTCATGATATCCTGATTAGCAAGCTAGCTAAAAGTGGGCTAGATGGAACAACTATCAGGTGGATCCACAATTGGCTACAGAATCGGACTCAAAGAGTGCTTATCAATGGTTCCTTCTCAAACTGGGGAGAGGTAACGAGCGGGGTACCACAGGGCTCGGTCCTGGGCCCGGTGCTCTTCAACATTTTTATTAATGACTTGGATGAGGAGGTACAGGGAATGCTTATCAAATTTGCAGATGACACAAAGTTGGGTGGAACAGCTAATACTCTGGAAGACAGAAACAAAATTCAAAGTGACCTCGATAGGCTGGAGCGCTGGGCCGAAAACAACAGAATGAAATTTAATAGGGATAAATGCCAAGTGCTGCACCTAGGGAGAGGAAACCAAATGCAGAGTTACAGAATGGGGGACACTTGGCTCAACAATACTACAAGTGAGAAGGATCTTGGAATTGTGGTAGATCACAAACTGAATATGAGCCAGCAATGCGATGTGGCTGCAAAGAAGGCAAATGCAATTTTGGGCTGTATTAATAGAAGTATAGCTTCCAAATCGCGGGAAGTGATAATTCCCCTTTACTCGGCACTGGTTAGGCCTCATCTTGAGTACTGCGTCCAGTTCTGGGCACCTCACTTTAAAAAGGACATAGACAAACTGGAGAGGGTTCAGAGGAGGGCAACAAGGATGATAAAGGGACTGGAAACAAGGCCCTATGAGGAGAGACTGAAAGAACTGGGCATGTTTAGCCTTCAGAAGAGGAGACTGAGGGGAGATATGATCGCACTCTTCCAGTATTTGAAGGGATGTCACACAGAGGAGGGCAAAGATCTCTTCTCGTTCATCCCAGTTTGCAGGACACGGAATAATGGGCTCAAGTTACAGGAACCTAGATTCCACCTAAACATCAGGAAAAAATTCCTGACTGTCAGAGCAATAAGACAATGGAATCAACTACCTAGGGAGGTTGTGGGCTCTCCCACTCTGGAGGCATTCAAGGTGCAGCTGGACAGACATCTGTCAGAGATGCTTTGACCTAGATTCCTGCATTGAGCAGGGGGTTGGACTCGGTGGCCTTGTAGGCCCCTTCCAACTCTACTTTTCTATGATTCTATGAAAGAGTAAGGTTTTTTTTCTTGAACAAGTTTTTGAACAAGGTTCCCCCCCCCCCCCCTTGAACAACAAATTCAAGAGTCTAACAAAAGCTCCAAGGTCTCCTTACAGGTTTTATTTTAAATACAATCATAGTCTGATCTCTAGGCACATAACGCATCCAGAACCTTTGTGGCCTTTCAAATCTGATGATGACAAATCTTCATTCCTTATTCATTCCTAAATTAATCTGTGTTCACTAATTATTTGGAAGTAGGATGAAAACAGAAAAGCCAAGCCTTAGTGCTTACTCGAATACAGCTGTGGTCAGCCAGAGACTGACTGTTATCACAGTCATGGATATTGTAATACAAACTTGCCCAAAGAGATACCTCTTGTCATCATCATCATCAGGCGATCACTCGTGACCGAGTAAGATTGTCTTCCGGGATAAAAGGAGGAAATTCTAAAGAAGATTGTGTAGACTCTAGCGATGGGTCCGTAAGTGACTGTGGAGGCCAATTCTAGATCCACACAGCTTCCCACAGTGAGGACACAGGTTACCAGATAGAAGATGGTCCTGTAAAGGATTCATTTGACGTGCTTTTCGCCTAGCACGTTTCTCCCTTTCACCTTGCACTCGGGCTTCTTCAAAGTCCATGGAACCTTTGTGAAAGGCCAACCTCCATTTAGATCGTTCATGGGCCAGAGCTTCCCAGTTTTCGATGTTTATATTGCATTTTTTTAGATTAGCCTTATGAACATCTTTAAACCTCTTATATTGACCACCGATATTCCGCTTTCCATCCTTGAGTTGGGAGTAAAGTAACTGCTTTGGGAGACGGCAGTCAGGCATTCGAACAACATGACCGGTCCACTGAAGTTGGCGTTGAAGGATCATTTTTTCAATGCTAGTAGTCTTTGCTTCTTCCAGTACACTGACATTTGTTCGCCTATCTTCCCAAGTAATTTGCAGGATTTTCCGGAGGCAACGTTGATGAAACCTTTCAAGGAGGTGGAAGTGACGTTTATAGATAGTCCATGTTTCGCAGGCATACAATAAAGTTGGTAATACAATGGCTTCATAAACCAGTGTTTTGGTCTTCTTACAAATATCCCGATCCTCGAACACTCTATGTTTCATTCGAGAAAATGCGGCACTTGCGGAGCTCAGACGATGCTGGATTTCACTGTCGATGTTAGCTGTAACAGAAAGATAGCTGCCAAGATAGAGAAAATGATCGACATTTTCCAGTATTGTCCCGCCAAGCTGGATAGATGGCATCACCAAAGGATTGGCTTGCACTTGCTGATGAAGCACTTTGGTTTTTTTGATGTTAAGTGAGAGACCAAGTTTTTCGTATGCTTCTGCAAAAGCATTTAGGATAGTTTGGAGATCATCCTCTGAATGTGCAGAGACCACATTATCATCAGCATACTGAAGTTCCACAACGGAGGTTGTAATTACCTTACTTTTTGCTTTCAGCCTGCTGAGATTAAAAAGCTTTCCATCTGTTCGATATATAATTCCCACACCGGTGGGAAGTTTCCCCTTGACAAGATGTAAAACCATGGCGATGAAAATGGCAAATAATGTTGGGGCGATAACACATCCCTGTTTAACACCTGATCCCACTTTAAATGGAGCACCATGAGAGCCGTTGTTGTCCAAAACTGTTGCCGTCATGTTGTCATGGAGAAGTCGCAAGATATTCACAAATTTATTGGGGCATCCAATTTTCATAAGGATAGTCCAGAGAGCTGTACGGTCTACAGTATCAAAGGCCTTAGCCAAATCAATAAATGCCATATAAAGGGGTTGATTTTGCTCCCGGCATTTTTCTTGGAGCTGACGTGCAGTAAAAATCATGTCTACTGTCCCTCTAGAGGGGCGGAAACCATATTGAGTTTCAGGGAGGATCTCTTCTGAAATAGATAGAAGACGGTTTGCGAGAATCCTAGCAAATATTTTACCTGCGGTTGCTAAGAGAGAAATGCCCCGATAGTTTCCACAGTCTGTTCTATCACCCTTCTTAAAGAGGGTGATAATTATGGCATCCCTGAAGTCTTCTGGGATCTCTTCTCTTATCCAGATTTTTTCGATGAGTTTATGAAGATGTTGTACAAGTTCGGGGCCCCCTTCTTTAAAGATTTCAGCAGGAATCCCATCTGGTCCACTAGCTTTGTTGTTCTTCATTTGATTAATGGCTTTTTTTACTTCATCCAAAGTGGGGAGTATTGCAAGTTCCTCTTTAATTTGTTTTTGCGGGATTTGCGAAAAAATCTCATTATCCACCTTAGATTTACGATTTAAAAGGTCATAATAATGCTCTTTCCAACGCAGTGCAATAGACTCTTTGTCTTTTAAGAGTTTGGTGCCATCTTTTGATTGTAAAGGGTTTGTACCATAGGTTTTTGGTCCATAAATGGCCCTTGTGGCCTTAAAAAAGCCCCGTGCATCATGAGATTCTGCAAGTTGTTGAATTTCTTCAGCTTTCTTTTTCCACCAAGCGTTCTTAAGTTCTCTTGTTCTTCTTTGGACCTCAGCCTTTGCGCTAGCGTAGGTTTTTTTCTTGGCAGCGCAGTTAATATCATTTTGCCATATTTGGAAGGCTTTCCTTTTTTGGTCAATTATATATTTAATCTCATTGTCATTTTCATCAAACCAATCCTGATGTTTCTTAGTTTCATATCCAATAGTTTGTTCACAAGCTGCAGTAATGGAGGTTTTCAGCTTAGACCAATGGTCCTCAATGTTGTCAGGAGGTTCCGTAGGTAGATGTTCCTTAAGAAGTGATTGAAGACGAGTTTGCTTAATAGGATCTTGAAGGACTTGGATGTTCATTTTACGCCTTGGTTTCCTTCCTTGAAGCCTACGTTGGGGAGCAATGTTGATAACCATTGTGGACCGGATTAGTCGGTGGTCTGTCCAGCAGTCGTCGGCACTCACCATGGCCCTAGTAAGAAGTACATCGCGGCGATCTCTAACACGGACAATTACATAATCCAGAAGATGCCAGTGCTTTGACCGTGGGTGCTGCCATGATGTTTTAAACTTATTCTTTTGTCGAAAGAGCGTGTTTGTGATAGTGAGATTATGCTCTGCACATATAGACAAAAGTAAGAGTCCGTTCGGGTTGCTATTACCAACTCCGTCTTTTCCAATAGTTTCTGGCCATAAATCAAAGTCACGCCCGACTCTTGCGTTAAAATCGCCCAGGAGGATAATTTTATCCTCCTTAGGTATCTCTGACAGGAGAGTGTCCAACTGGCTATAAAAACTTTCCTTGATGTCATCATCAGCATCTAATGTTGGTGCATAAGCGCTCAAAATAGTTACCTGTTGGTTATTGGCGAGCTTTAATCGAAGAGTTATCAGGCGTTCGTTAATGCCAGTAGGAACTTCTGACAAAGAGTTCACTAGTTCATTTTTGATGGCAAAGCCTACACCATGTATTCGTCGGTCCTGCTCAGGTAGTCCTTTCCAGAAGAAGGTATAACCTCCTTTTTCTTCTTTCAGCTGTCCCTCTCCTGCCCTTCGAGTTTCTTGAAGTGCTGCTATGTCAATCTTAAACCGTCTCAGCTCCCTTGCAATAATAGCAGTCCTACGCTCAGGGCGTTCACTATCTATGTTATCCAGCAATGTCCGTATATTCCATGTTCCAAAATTCAAATGTCTTTTTCGACCGCTAAAATGGTGACCCCACTGGACGCGGTAATCCAGTCAGGGGAGAAAGAGGTAGACTATGTTTAGGGCACCTTTTCTAGCCCCCTCCCCATACGGGGTGAGCAGAGTGGATCCTAAATAGGGCTGCTCAGTCATGGATACAGCTGCCGAGCTGCTCGACTACCTCGTTCCTTGAACAGGGCGACTGAGTCTGCATCCACCGCCCATGTGCTGGTCCATGACTAGGGGCTTCCAGATTCACAGTCCTGCCCCCGTTGCCATTCGCCAGTCGCCATGGGACTTTTTTTGTTTTTGTTTGGTTGGGTTGGGTTGGGTTGGATGGGTTGGGTTGGAAGACGCCTGTGCGTGAAACTGTTTTATGTGGGGAGATCGGTGCACAACGAATCACCACACAAACTTGACAGAGTACGGCAGAGATCCAATGGCACGGTTACCCTGACGATTGGAAAACCATTCTCTGCTGCAGCCTTCATCCGCCTTCACAGCCGTTGTAATTTAGGTTTAATTATCTTCCGCCTGTTCTGCCGTTGAGGACTTTATGTTTTGGATCGTTCTTTGTCTGGTTCCTCTCCCCGGACCTTACCGCCATGGGTGACCCTACTGGGAGTACATAGCTCCCGACGGCATTGCTCACAGGATTCATCGGAACACGCAAGCCCACTCACCACTTCAAGGTGACGATCCGGCGAGGGGATCGTCATTGGGCCAGTTCACATGCAACAGTTTGTCATTGGGCCAGTTCACATGCAACAACAACCCATGGGTTAAACAACCCATGGGCTGTCTGGGACGAGTGGGAGAAAGCTGCTGTTTCCACTTTTACTCAGCGGCTCCTTCATAGGTTGCTGAGCGTGACATGCAAACCCTTGAAGTTAGTCACTTCAAGAACAAAATAGGCTAGTAAAGCAAGGTATACATTTTTAAAAGTTGTTTTTTGTGGGGTTACATCATTAACATAGAGTAGGTATGTTTTAATTCATTATATCGGTCCTGAAATGATCTTTTGAAAATAGTGAAATACATTGATTTATACAGATGAAGCAGGTTCTGTGTTCAATTAAAAATATCCATAGGGGCACAGAGCTCACTTTTGGAAAAACTTGATCCTTCATTGGTGAGAACTTGAGGATTTCTGCTCTTTCCAAGAATAAAATCTGTTTATTTCCTGACACAGATGGAAATTATATTTGCTCTTTGGTAACCATATGTTAGCCAAAATAATTTGGCCTCCCCTAATTTATGTCATCTGGAGGACACCAAGATGATATGTTTCATGCTGTCCAGAATGGAGGCTGAGGGCTAATTCTGATATAACATTCCCCCTCTCCCTGTGTGGGCGCACCCGGACTATGATAGAAAATGAAAAACATTAATCTGTGTGGACTCTCATAAGAAAGACTCCTGAACATGGCACTCAGTAATCTTTTCCCTGACTTGCAGAACTTTCCTGCTTGGATTCTTCATTCTGCCTTTTGTCTTGCTATTATGTGGTTTCCACACTGTTTTCTCTATTGAGTATTTTATTCACTTTATTTTAAATAAAAATATATTTAAAATGAATTTAGCTTTAGTAGGGAGATGGCAGGGGTGCAGTTTAGAAAAGAATCATGGTATCCCAGTGCAAAATGGATATGAACTCTGGTAGAAATTTGTGTATGTGTGGGTTCTCTGGGATGAACAAGACATGGAAATGTATTGTGTCTACTTAAGTCAGGGTCTGAGAGAAAAGATTATGGATCAGTGTTGGGTGAGACTTTAGTTCAGTTACTCACTGTGGTTGGATGTCATGCTAAACTACAGTTTAGCGTGAGGATAATAAATTGCTGCAAGTTTCAGGCTCACACACTCCCTGCTACAGTGTGGCTGTGAGGAAGAGATCAGAAATTTATACAGTAATACCTCGGATTACGAGTAAACCGGTTTGCGAGTTTCTTGTAAGACGAGGAAAAATTTGGCATAAATTTACATTTGAAGACGAGCAAGTCTCGCAACACGAGCTGCTGCTGCCGCATGTGGCTCCCGCATGTGGCATGTGGCTCCCGCATGTGGCTCCTGTTGCGAGATGTCTTTCAAATTTAAATTTATGCTAGCAACGCGAGGCGCCGGCTGAGCGAGCGGCCGCCACCTTGCGCTGCTGCTCCGGCCAGCCAAGCGAGTGGCCAGGAGGCGGGGGCATCCCTGGAGGCGAGGTGCGGCTTGGCTCTGCCGCCGCCTCGCGCTGCTGCTCTGGCCGGCCGAGTAGCCAGGAGGTGGGGGCTTCCGTGGAGGCGCAGCCGGGCTCCTTTCTCCCCAAAAGGCAGCAGCATCGGCAGCACTTAATCCTTTCTAAAAAGCACACAAATCCTTACAAATTCTCACAGTATGAACCATAATCTCTCTAATACTGAGACAGACTGAATGTATTTCAAGCATTTTCTGTCATGAAACGCTCCCTTCCACCCAACTCCACCACCTTCATACCCTCCTCTTTCCACCACTCTGCATGCAGAAATAAAGGCAGGAAAAGAAAAGATTATGCCAAACTAGTTGCTTCCTACACAGCTGTTTAATTACATTACATTTCCTTTGCCAGGGTCAGAAAAAGAAGCGAGAGAGGGAGCCCAGATGCAGCCGGCATTTGCAAGTTGAAAAAAGAACTTCTCCCGCCGCTTCGTACCTTTGAAATTACATTACATGTAATTACATCCGAACCCTAAACTGTAGTTAATCGTAACTATAGTTAATAGAAACAATTCAGCTTCATAAGCCATGGTTTGAAGTTGGCTTGTACCCACTAAACATAGTTTAATAGTTTGTCAATTTCAGACAGCAAGCTGCAGTTAAAAAATAGAAACGAAAGTTTCCGAACTCCTCCTTGCACCCCTACTGAAGGCAGCGGTGCATGAACCCAAGGCTAACTGCAGTTCATTCTCATCATGCTAAACTGCGGTTTAGCGTGGTGTCTGAATGCAACTACTGTGTACTTCTAGAATTTTGGGGGTTGTTCCTGTAAATTTCAGTTACCTACCTTGAATGCTGGAGAATGGATAGGATAATTATCGTAATGTGATGTTTTCACAGTATTCTTCTGTGAAGGAAAAGTATTAAATCCAAAAAGTTGGCACATTAGTTAATGCACAATTTAGTAAGCTGGAAATATGGTGGGTTTGATTGGGAGAAACCTCTTCGTGAACTTCCTGGTGGCCATGCTGTATGTCTGGTACACACCATTTAAGCTACTTGTTGATCTGCTTATTCTCCATCTATAGAAATAATTACAACAGTGTATCTACATGAATCTCAGTAAGAATGCTTTATGAAATTGCCAGTTACAATGCAATATACTGTAGGCCTAGGCCTACAATATGTTATCTGACCTGTCGATCATTTGCATTGTTGATTTTTGTTCCTTCTAATAGCTTTATACCTGGGACCTGAGAAAGCTATAGGATCCCTAAAATGGAAGAGATACCACTAACATTAGTAGGGTGTTTATAATACTGTGAATGAGAGAGGAATTACAGATTGATCTGAAACTAATAATTATTAAAAGGTTGCAATGGTTAAATATATGTTGATCTTTTTAGTTTGTGAGTACAAATTCTTGTTCAGATATTGAATATCAATAGTGTTGGATTGTATATAGCCTGAAAAACAGAAGGCACAGTACATATAAAAAGGATTGTATAAGTTAATTTTATTTACTGTGACCTAAACTAATTTAATACTTTTCTTTCTTACGCTTAAAGTTATAATTAAAAGGGAAACTGGATATTATTTCTGGATTATGATGGCCCCCACTGGATTATGATCTGGTGGAATATGAATCCTTTAACATTTATACGGATCCAAGTTTTAATACCTAGGAAATAAGTAATATTGGGCCGGTTCACACACTCGAACAGCCCGTGGTGCATGCTGGTGGCCATTTTGAATATTCAGTGCCTGGCCACAGGTTATTGGTCTGTTGTTGGGTTATGTGTGGGTTGGTTAACCCTTGCACAACCCTTGCCACCTGGGTTTGCACAACATGCCAAGCAGCAGCTGGGCATTAAAGTTTCAAATTTTACCCAGTGTGGGCTGTTTTGATTGTGCAAACCAGGTCATTGTAAACATAGCAATTGTCCTCATAGTTAGGTTTTTTTTATAGCAGTTCTTGTATATGGAAATATGGTTTGGGCCAGACACCTTGCAAAAAAGGAAGCTGCTGTTTCTAAAGATGAATTTAGTTTTGTGATCACATACATTCACTGCTACAATTGCAAGAATAAACCCCTCTGAGGACATTGGAATATGTAACAACAGAACAGTAAAAGTTCTCTCCCATTTCACTCTAATTTTTTTTAAATACCATGGTAACTATAAGTGCTGGTGAACAAAGAGCTACAGTAGCAATCAGATATTATCTAAACTTGTCTTTTAACTAGATGAGCAAAATGCTATTTTCAGTTTGTTTAAAAATTGACATGGCTCCAATGAGAGTTCATTTTTATGTAATAATGTGCATTTTGAGAAGTTGCAACAGCTGAAAAACTAGGTTTTAAAAAAATGAAAATAGTTATAAGCAAGGCTGGAAAAATACTTCAAATTCTAGGCATCAGAATACACATTTTATGGCCAACATCAAATTCTTAGCATCCTGGATAATCTGGACGAAGGAGGATGGGGATAAACAAAACAAAATATTGATACCTAGGAATTAAAATATTTTTCCAGCCATAGTTTAGTGACATCTATTTCTTTCAGTAAATCTCCCCTGAATAACAAGCTAGCACATTGCCATCAGGCACAAAATAATTCAGGTTTCACACCATTTTTTACATTCAACATGTATTTCTAGATGCTGTAATGAAAATGCTGGCAGAGTTTATTATATACAAACTGAACAATCTGGCCCCTTGTTTTATTTATAAAGGTTCAATGTATCTATGCCTGCCTACTTCATTCTGCAAGGGAGTGTCAGAAAGGCCCCGCATTCGCCGAGCCGTGAGTTATTGCTAACTTTTCAGATGTGTTAATTAATGTGGAACCAGCGACTTGTGTATTTAAAAAAGAGAGAGAGAGAAAGGGAAACTGGTGGGAAAATATCCCAGTTCCTAAAACCTTCTGCAGTAGCAGGCGTGACTTTTAAAGACAACTCTAAATTTTCATTAGTATAAAATTATTAAATCTAGAGACCTAGCTTCTGAAAACCTATTGTTGAACTACTCTGAAGCTGTTCTAATTCATGAGTTACTTATCTAATTAGCCTCTAGATCAACTTTGATTTCTGAAACAAATGTTTAATTTAAGTGCAATATAGCCCATCTGAAAATGTTACATTTTAGTTCTGCATTGGCCAAATAGTTAAACTGGAATTAATGGAATGATTAAATCAAGGATTTGGAGTGTAGAACCACTGCACAGACTTAAGTTGCCTATTTCAGGCTTATTGGAATAGGATAGTGACTATATTTGTTTCTCTACCCTTTGTGGTGAATGAAGTAGGGATAAAATTGCAAACACATCCTTGTCTCAGCAGCTTTCCTCTGCTTCAGTAATTCACCAGTAGGTTTTCATTTTACATAAATACTATTTAAGGGGTAAATTTTTAAAAACTTGAATAATATGAGTTGTATAACTGCTGCTGCATCTGCAGACTGAAAATATTTTTTGCAGGGATCTCCTTTTCAATATGAAATAGTAACTATTCCACTGTCGCCTTTCCTTGAAGAAAAATAAATCCTGCAATAAATCAGTAGCCAGGTGTTGAGTTTACCATTTAGACCTAATATTTCCAACCTTGTTCACAGATGTGATTGATTAGACTTGCAATTGGACTTCAATGTGTGGTAAGCAGGCTGATGCTTTTGTGTTCATAGAAGTCTCAGTTTGTCATTAATGCAGATGCAGTGTTTTCATCTTACGGGGTTTCAGCTCTCTTAAATAATGCAGCTTGTAGGCATTTTTATTTCTTCCAGTGTTCTAGGTTAATAAAACCACTTCAATCTGTGTTGAACCTGCTCGAAGTAAAAGCATCAATGCCATAAATAAGGTCTTGAAGAAATGGCAACTGGCATTCAGTAGACGCTCAAGAAATGTTTAGTAAATGCTTGCAAGGCTTTTCATGCTAATGCCAAGTGCAGTCCACATTAATAGGAATAGAAATCTGTGACATCTGTACATATGTTTTAGAGGCAATGCATTGTAATCCAATTTAGTTAAATGTTTAGCTTTCTTGCATTATTTTAATGTCGAGTGGTACATAAAATAGTTACCACATGTAATCCATTACTGAGGTTACAGTAGTGTTAACTTTTCAGTTTCTAATTTATTAGATTCTTTTTGTGTGAAATGGAGAACAGTCCTTTGAGCAATACTGAAACAACACTAGTTTATAGAATGTTCTCTATCAGTCTAATCAGAAATGTGTGTTTCTGTGTTACAGGGGATACTACCCGTCAGCGAATCAAATTCAGTGATGACAGAGTGTGCAAAAGTCATCTTCTTAACTGCTGCCCTCACGATGTCCTCTCTGGAACAGTGCGTATTTTATATTATTCTTTGGCCGTAATCTCTTTCCTATCAGCATCTTTGTGAAGGAGTGTCAAAATTTGAATGCAGTTGGCACGCATGTCAATTTCTATGCAATTTTATCAGAGTTAGTAGTAGTATCAAGACTCTGAACAACACAAAGCAGCCTTTAATTCCAAACATTCTTGGGCATTCAGAAATGTAGCTTGGGCCATTTGTACATATACTCAATCTGTTTGAAAGAGGATGGTCTTTCACTACTCTAAATGAAAGAATTGGCATTAGTGTCTAAATTGGGGGTGGCCAACTTTATATTCTCAGGATTCACTTTATTTCCCAGACAGTAATTAAGGGTCTAAAGTTGCGTGTAGTCACACAAGCTGAATGCTTTGCGGATGGCCAGGACCTATAATGTGGGGGAACCAGACTGGGATGAAGAACTAGAAGTCCCCCACCATAGGCTGAATGACATAAGGGGCTGAGGCCATGCCCTCTGGTATCATTTGCTTCCCAGCAGACGTGTTGGGTGCATCCACCGGGCATGTCTGCCAGGAAACCACGTTGCTGTGCACCAGTTTCCCCCATTGGATGTGCAGTGAAGCAGGGTCCCAACTGCGTTGGCAGATGGAGTAGCACTCCAGCTGTCTGTTGAACTGGGACCCCGCCTCACTGTATATTGGCCTCCCCCATTGGGGGAGGATGACACACAGCGAAGCTGACCCAACTGGGTCGTTATCAGCTGCAGGAATACTCCATCCACTGGCTTAGCTGGGATGATTCACCCGCGCAGCATCTTCCTCATTGGACAAGGTGCTGTGTGGGCGAGTGTAGGGCTGTGCATCAGCCCCATGGGGGGAACATGCAGCACATGAACAGACTTGGCTGGTTCAGGAAGGAGCAGCTCCTTCCAGCACCGGCACTGCTCTCATTCCCTGCAATGCTCACAGAGGAATCCCTGCTGATATCTTTGATCACAGAGGCCAAGCCTTGCCCCTTGGAGGAATCCCAGAAGGGGCTCTGTGGGCCAGAATAGGCCCTGTGGGCCAGAATAGGCCCTCAGGATGAAGATTCCCCCCGATAACAACTTTGTCGGCATCTAGCAATAGAGATCTCAGTTATAGAGAACATTTTGTCGGGCATAGCTAGGACATTGCATAAAACATGTAAAGACTTAACATTAAAATGCGGACTTTTCTCTATTTCTTACATCTTGAAAATGTTCTTTATTTTTTATTTTGCTCATGGTATCATTTGTAAGAAATTTTCATCACACCTTGATATATCTGGGCCAGATGAATTTGCTTTAGCGTAGGGGATGCTTCACTACTTTTGAGTGGGAGGCTAGATGTCCTCCCACCCAGCCCTCCATGGCCTGTATGACATCAGGTGGGCATAGCCATACCACTGATGTCAATGGTGTGGCCATGCCCACCTAACATAATTTGCTCCCTGGCCCAAGCACTGGGTGAATCTTCCACCAGGGCACTTGGGGCAGGACCTGGCTTCACTGCATGTGGGCTTTCCCTGTTAGGGAAGTCCTGCACGCAGCAAAGCTGAGCCAGACTAATCCCTGTCGCTTCTCTGGTGGGGAGTGATGGAGACTAGCTTGGCTCTATCCTGTCTTTGCGCACCCTGCATCCTTCCTGTAATGGGGAAAGGAAGCAGGGTGCATGAAGGAGAAGCGGCTGAGTCCCCTTTGCTTTTCTGACGGAGGAGCAAAGGAGACTCAGTCGTTTTGTGCACCATGCCTCCTTCCCCCATTCCAAAACGGAGGCGGGACAGATAAAGGTGAAGTGATGCCCACATCCCCTCACCCCCATTGCTATCTCCAGTCTGAGATTGGAGATAACAGTGGGGTTTCTGCACCAGCCGGAGAATCCCCATTATTATCTGTGATTTCAGATTGGGGATAGCAGCAAGAGGATTCCTCCAGGGAGCCGGGCTTGGAGCCTTAAGCCCTGCCCCCCGGAAGGAACCCCAAGATGCTTCATGGACCGGATTGGGTTGCCCTATGGGCCAGATTAGGCCTGTGGGCCGGAGGTTCTGCACCCCTGCTTTGGGGTCCAGGTCAGACCTCAGATTGCCAGCAGGCCAACCCTGTTTTAAATCATTTTATCTTTGAAATAGTTTTCTGCATAGCAATTTCTATGTGGAATTCCTTTTTCTTACAGCATTATCACAGCATTCCCGGGGGGGGGGGACGACACCTGAAAAGCCTATCCATCAAGTTTCTCAAACTGAGGGCGTGTTCGCACGACATGGGAACCGCGGGGGAGCAGAAGTCCCCCGCGGTTCCCGTGTCATGCGAACGCCGACCGGGGGCGCCCCCGCGGGACGTGCGCAAAGTGACCATGGGCGGTAGAGGGGTAAGCCCCTACTGCGTGTGGCCACCCTGCTGTGCGAACAGCGGGCGACCGTCCCACGGGGGCCGGACAGAGGCGGCAGCCCAGAGCGGCTGGAGCTGCAGCCCCTCCAGCCTGTAGGGGCAAACGGCCCCTCTGGGCATCCCGAGCCGCCACCCCTTAACGCCGGGAGGCCCGCACTGCGGTGCGGGGACTGCGGGGTCCGCCCACGCGCGCAGGGCACTGGTCGTCTGCGGTGCCCCGCCGGACCCCGCAGACAATCCCCTGGTGCCTTCCCCGCTCACAGCCTGGGTCGTGCGAACAGGCCCTGAATCTTGGGGAGTATAGGAAATATCCCTATAGTACCACTGTTAGTACAGATTGAGCTTCTTCTGTTCTCGGAAGTTGGGTTCCACTGGTGTTTCCATTGTAAACTTCCAAACTGATAAGCAGGAGTTCAAATGTAGCTTTCTTTAAGAAAGATCCTAGGATGTCTGAGTGACAATGTTATAGAACCTCTAAGAAGCTGGTAAGAGCAATAAAGAAAGTATTGATATTTGATTCAAGCTGTTGGAAACCTATTAAGAACTGAGTTTCAAACTGAAAAGTGTGTCGAAGCACCAGTTCTTTGCTTGCTATTTCACAGGAAGTTGAACCTTTCTATTTCTTGGTTCAGCTATTGCCTAGGCCAATTCTCACCCTCAGAAAGGGATATCCAAAAAATCCTGTGGCTGCTGAGACTCCCTCCCAGGGACCATAGGACTATGCCCTTAGTCTGGATCCAACCCAGTATGTCTAAAAATTCAGATTCTATGATTCTACTGATGTGGATTTAGAAAGTAGTAGTACAATAAATACTATATCAGTTTTTATATTTTGAAATGATTAATTATTATTTGAACAGCTCCAGTTTGACTTGGTAAATGTTTCAAACTGTGGTTCAGGATACTGTTTCAGTTAAAAAATAATAATTTGGGTTCATTTTTTTATTTGGGTGTGGTTTGGCTCCAGTTATTTGTGGCCTTGGAAGACAGGCACTTCCTCATTTTCTTATAAATGAAATACCGGTATATCAGAAGTTGTAGTTTGATATGTATGGCATGAATTTTTAAAAAATATTTTTCCTTTGGGACAAAAATACAAGAAGGAGAAAATAAAATGTAGGTGGACAAATGAAACCGAATAGTGAGTTATTATCAACATTAACAATATGTTTACGGTCTCACTACATCTGGTTTATGGAAATATACATTATTTTCCTCGCAGTCTAAAGTGGTACAGCCCAGGAACAGTTCTAATGAGAAAACTATTCTGGGCAATACTACTTCATGCTACAGGTTTTGGAGGGTGGCAGGGAGGGGAGGTAATGATTGACTGTCCTGCCTTTTTTTTTTTTTAATGTAAATTCCTGCACAGAGAAAAATAGATGCTGTCGAGAAAGGTTCTAGCCTGCCTTGACATACTATGTAGGGAACAGTTTTTCCATGTGATTAACTGTTAGTTCAGAATAGATCTGAGAAATACAGAAGGTGAAAAGTAGAAAACAATGAGGAGGCAGAAAAAGGATGGGAGAGGAAGAATAATGGGGGTGGGGGGACAACAAACCAAAGGAGTTCTTTTTCTCCCAGCAGAAGACAAATAGCCAGGTTGAAAAAGGAGAATGGGTACCTGCTTTAATGATTATCCAGGCTCTGTTAAGTTGTTAAAAGCTCTCTTTCTAAAGGCCGTGTGTGTGTGTGTGTGTGTGTGTGTGTGTGTGTGTGTGTAGTTGCTGGTTAAAAGATTAGCTCCATTATGTAGGCAGGCCTTCAGGGTCCCAGGCAGTGTACTGTGCAGCAGTCTCCAGCATCCAAACTCTGAGATAAGTAGCTTCACAAGACCAGAAAAGAGAGAATCTGATAGCAAAAGAGTGAATGGTGTGTGAGTGTGCAAGAGATTGGCTATGATTTTTTAATTTATACTTTATACATATTATCATATTACATCTTTCAATGTCAGGTGATCTTGGAAAAATTTATTTTCCCCTGTGGTCCTTTCCTATTTTCTTCCCACCTATGCTGTAGGGTTTATTGTCTATTTCGTACTAACGTAATGATACAATACTGTAATTATGTTAATCACTGCCTTAAGAGGCAGCCAAAATCTATTCTTTCCCCAATCCTGCCCCTCCCCTACCTAGAAGAAACTGCAGGATCTTACTTTTGATATTTTGAGCTTTAAAGGTACTCAGAGTGTCTCAGAAGTGCACTATTACATCAGGAAGAAGCCTCTACCACACACAAATAAGGAGGGTAGGAGCTTATCCCTGCATTCATATTGACCTTTGGGTGTGCCTCTCCACAGACCAGCATGACTACAGAGACACTCGCCAACCAAATTCAGGAGTATAGCAGGGGCATGCAAGAGCGTGGAGGGATGCTTGCCATTGTGAGCAAATCTGTGGACCCCAATATTGATTACCTTAGTGGCACAAATCAACATTGTAATCTGAGTCTTGGATCTAGAAAAGTGTGAGGTTGCTTTTGCTTGCATACAGTGACTTTTTGGCATTTCTCTGAATGCATCCTGGAAAGTCCCTCCAGAGCAACACCCCACATGGCACAAAGGACTGCCAGATAGATGGCAAAATTTACTCCTCTCTCCCCCACACCCCCAAGGCACTGTGTCCATGCTTATCTGAATCCAAGCTTGAATATTTAAATTTTCCAAAGTGAATAGGAACCAAACAAATTCAGGAGTGCCAAAACCATTACTAAACATCTATTTGTCTGAACAGAAACCAAACTGGAACATCAAAAGTCACAGCTGAGCATGATCAAACCAGATAATGTAATGATTTTGCTCCCTGCTACAGTTCCCAATAATCTAAGAGAAGAAGGAATGACAGTTAAACAGCTCCTTATGTTTTCAGTGTAGGGACACCCCAAGTGTCCTAGGCTCTCTACAGATTTAATATCAATTTTATTAACTAAGTATACCAACAAAAAGGAAGAACAGTTTGGTAGTGGCTACAGAGCTGAATTAGACTGGAATTCATTGCATTAGTAAACATTCAAAGTAAGAAAATTGTAGATCTTGGTATTAGTAGCTAATTATATGATCAGATAGGATGATAGGATTTTAACTGAAGTACTTGATTAGTTGTATAATGCTGAACCTGTATTGTATTTTTTTCCTATTAGCTTTTTCACTGTGTTAAAATGAATAATAACACTTCAGTGTTATCATTTTAGTATATTTCACAAAGTGTTAAAGTAACTTGGGATGCATGGCTGAAAAAGTATGGCTTCTTTTCCTTCCCCGATTGTGCAAACCCAGTCAATATGTCATGGTATTTCATTGCTATTCCAGAATAAGATTCTGAATAGGTTTTATTGGACATGAGTGGTCTGGTTAATGTGGTGTTACTGATTACCATAAATATTGAGGGTGGCAATCTTTTACAGGCATCATTCTTTTGTCCTTCGGTTTATACCAAATTCTTAATGCTTTTTCAAGACAATTAGTACAGAAATCCTATCCTCTTCAAGGGTGTGGTGTATTGGCTGTAACCAATGGCTTTCAGTTATTTGTATAGCTCTCTTTGGCATCTGTTTCACCATGCATTTGATACAGCATGGCTTAAATGCTACTGTGCCATAAGGCACCAATCCTGTTCACTTTCCTTTGGGTGCTTGTATTTATTTCACTGAATTGGTACTGAGAGCCCATATTTAAAAGGTAAACTTGCTTCACCTCTTGTGTATTGTTATAAACCAGTCTCCTCCAAACCTGGTACCCTCAAGTTTGGGATTACAACTTCCAGTATTCCTGACCATTGGCCATGCTGGCTGGAGCTGATGGCAGTTGAGGTCCATAACATCTGAAGGGCACCAATTTGGGGAAGGCTGTTCTAAACTCTGCCCTTGATATGCAGTACTTTTGCTTAGTACATAGAAGTCTGTTTTGCCATAACTGTATCAATTTTCTGTAAAATATTTGTTCTCATACCATTGCAGTAACTGACTTGTTCCCTATGCTACCTTGGAGGCTATCAAGGTTTTTAGTTTTAGTCTTTTTAATTTTTAATTTGGTTATTTTTATTTTTTATACTGTTAAACTTTAAATTATTATGTTGCAGGGTGGATTTGATTTAAATCATGATTTAAATCACTACTTAGAAAGACTCGATTTAATCATGGGACTCCCCCCCCCCCCCCACAAAGTGCGCTCTTCCTCGCTATAAGCTTAATACATATTTTACACAAGAGTTACCAAAGACTCATTCTTGCTGGTATAATCTTAATATTTACAACCAGATGAAGGTTTCATTTTTAGAACAACAATTTTTCAGGTTAGTTTTACAGTTATATAAATATATATATATACACTGATTTGGTTAAACTATTAGAAACACTTCATAGATACGGTAATTATGAAAGACTTGTGCAGTATTCTGCTCAAACGGTTTCACTTTCATTTTTACTGCTTGTCCCTCCCTCCTCACACTTAGCTTCTTGTGCAGATCTATTCCTCTCCCAACAATCTCTATTCATTGAATTTTTTGAAACTTAGCACTTAAGAGGCAAGGGGTTGATTCTGTGTACATAGATCTGCAAAGGAACAATGGGATTAAGGTCTTTTTCTCAACTCTGTATGTTTATCTTATAACATTTTTGCTGTGAAGAAGAGGCATGTGATCTCTGCAGACACAAATTCACAGTTTTGAGAACTGTAAAACCAAGCATCTGTGATAATACCTTCTAGATAGAAAAATTGCCCAATAATCTTACAGAAACCTCTGGAAGAGCATGACACTGAATGGATTAATGGAATTCATTTACCAAAAAATTTAAACATTGCATGAATATACAGCCTCATGCTACATAATTAAAAAACTAATCCTTATTTCATGATGAACAACCTTTGGACTATAATGTATCTTAAATAGAAAATTATCTTTAGATAGATTTTTCCTCAAAAAGCATTTAATTAAAAAAATCCAATTTACATTTTAAAAAATCCAATTTTATTTTATTTTTTTTAAAAAACACGTTGATTTTTATCTACTCTGTTATGTTGTATTTTATGGTTTTAATTGTTGTGAACCACCCAGAGAGATTCAGCTATTGGGCAGTATAGAAATATAATTAATTGATGCAGGGTATACATCTTAAAAGTAAATTTGGTAGGGAAAGCAGTGATAAAGGCAATGCCAAAGAAAGGCATTCAATGACCTGGTTTGTACAATCAAAATAAATATGGGCTGTTATAGGGTTATTGGAGGGTTGTTTCCCCCTCCAACAAGACATACCCCCAGGTTTGGACAGCAGGACAAGCTGTACCCATGTGTGATTATGGAAATTGTGCCCTGCATGCACTGCGATTTAAGTAAGCCACCAATGGCTTATTTTGATCGTGCGAACCAGCCCATTGTCATCTTGTTACTTGTCACAGTTTATTGTTAGTGGCATACTTGTAACATGGGAAAACACATTCAGGATTTTTCAGCTTTCCAAGTATTATTAAAAATGCTGCTAAGGCTGCACCATACATGGCTGAAGTTCAAACAAATATTTGTCTATTTTAGTTTGTGAGCATGGTTATACTGAGGTTTGTGGATACTTCATTGCAGAGTGGGTTAGATCATTTGCTGTGGGGATAAATCTGATATGTTCTAATCATTTCAAATGGGTTGTTTTAAAGCTTGTATACATTACTTGAAAGTGGCTCGCTTTACTATATCAGAACAGAATATGATCTATAGTAATTAATTATGCAATGTTTCCATGTAAAATTCTGCTTTTGTTTTTTCAGAGGATGGACCTTGGAGAATGTCTGAAGGTGCATGACTTGGCATTAAGAGCAGATTATGAAATCGCATCCAAAGAACAAGACTTTTTCTTTGAGCTTGATGTATGTTTTGGCTTTGAACTATCTTTACTATATAAAGGCTAAGAAATTGAGAATGTGGCGGGTATCAGACTAGTATATGGTACAATTGTGTTTTTAAATGCCTTAATTCTATCAAGGATTGTAGTAATTGCCAAATATTTCAGAATTATTTGACCAGAACCTGCAGTATTATGAAAAGCTTACAGTTCCATACTCTCAGCATGAAATTCGAAACTCTTGGCAGGTATTCGAGTCCTTGTTATGCCCACTCTCACAGGCCCAAAGTCCAAACCATTTCTCTTAGAACAGCATTTGCATTTGAGGAGGAGGTATTCTGGAGGATTTGCCTTCTGTACATTTGATACATGTTAAGATCAGGAATACACAGCACATTTTCTCCACAGGGGTACTTTAACTGAAGGCATGGTAAATGGAATGTCTTAGGGTTCTTCTTGGCTCTGCTTCCTGTAATACAAATAGCAAACAATGTCCTTGTGGTAAGTGGAAAAAACAAGTCTTTCTCCCGTAACATTCACACAGTGAGGAACTAGAGTTGCTGTCCCCGGTATTGTGCCTGCAGGGCTCTTGCTGCGCCATGCTTGTTTGGAAGTCCTCATCTGAATGGGCAGCAGCAACACTTCTGTATGGGAGTCTGTCAACTCCTATCCTCTTCAGGCAGCAGCCATTTCAGAATCCCCAAAATGCATTGCTCCGCATCAGGCAAGAGAGAATGGGAACTGAGTGGCTTCCATGATAAGCAGTGCCACCCACTCAGGTAGGGATGTTTGGGGTTGAAGGGGGAAGCAGAGTGATGGTGGGGGAAAGCAGAACAACTGGGGGTGGGGTGAAGCAGGGCAACAGACAGTGGAAGAGAGGAAGGAGAACGGAGCAACAAGTGGGTTGGGGTGGGAGGTTGAGAGAGTGGTGGCACAGAGGAGAGAAAGAACGGGGTGCCAGGAAGAGAAGAACAACACAGAGAGGGAGAGGAGGGGGCACACGTGCACGCACACACACACACACACACAGGAATCTAGTAAAATATATCCTCTTGAGCTTACATGATTTTTACATGAGCTGGGAATCTCATAAAAACTGCCATCAAATTAAAGCAAATTCAAGATGATCCGTTTTAATTCTACTAGATGCAATCCAACTCTATCTACTATATAAATGTGAATGTTTGTCCGTCCATTTGTACGTATGTCCGCGCGGGGGTTTGCGTGCATCGCATTGGCTCCTACCAGGTTGGACGGATCTGCCCCAAACTTGGCACGCATACTCCCCATCACCCAAGGACAAAGACTTGCGGGTTCAAATCTCCGAAAAACCCTCGCCACGCCTGTACGGCTCAAAATAGATGAGAGCCAATGGCGTCAATTGGAATGTTTGCAGCGGCCATTCAGGAGCGGTTATGCAAATAGCTCCACCAGTATATAGAATGTTGGTATGCAGTGCCACCACAGGGGCCTAAACAGAGGCGGATATGCAAATCTCTCCTACGTCCAAACAGAACGTTCATATGAACAGCAGCCGGGGCCTACGTGGGGGTGGGGGAATTTCGAAGAAACAGTGCCTATAGGAAAATGATGACCTGGGCAACGCCATTGTGTAGTCCTGGGCGGGGGGGGCGACGATAGGGATTTCATTGTGTGGTCCTGCAGGGGGGGTGCAGGGAATTCATTGTTGTGTGGTCCTGGGGGGGGGGGAGCAGGGATTTCATTGTGTGGTCCCGGGGGGGTGGGGGGCAGCAGGGATTTCATTGTGTAGTACCAGGGGGGGAGTACAGGGAATTCATTGTTGTGCAGTACCGGGGTGTGTGTGCAGGGATTTCATTGTGTAGTCCCGCGGGGGGGGGGGGGGAGAAGCTGGGATTTTATTGCGTAGTCCCGGGGGGGGCAGGGATTTCACTGTGTGGTCCGGGGGGGGACCACAGGGAATTCATTGTTGCATAGTCCCGGGGGCGGGGGAGGAAACAGGGATTTCATTGTGTAGTCCCGGGACAGCAGGGATTTCATTGTGTAAGCTGGGGGGGGGGACGGGGGGCAGGGAAAACATTGTTGCATAGTCCTGGGGGGGGGAGGGAAGCAGAGGTTTCATTGTGTAGTCCCGGGGGAGCTGGGATTTCATTGTGCAGTCCCAGGGGAGCTGGTAGTAGTCCTGGGGGGGGGGGGGAGCAGGGATTTCATTGTGTGGTCCGTGGAGGGGGGGGACAAGGAAAACATTGTTGCATAGTCCCGGGCGGGAAGTCTTCACTGTGTAGTCCCGGGGGAGCTGGGATTCCAAGGGATTCCAAAGAGCGGACAGCTGGGATTCCAAGGGATTCCAAAGAGCGGACAGCTACCTTAAGGAATTTTGAACAAATAGTGCCTATAGGAAAATGACGATCCGTGCAACGCCGGGTAAAAAAAGCTAGTAATCTAAGAAATCTATGAAAACTTCTATCCTGACCTCATAGAAAAGCAGAGGGAGGTGCTTTCTTTCTGAATGTGTGATTGTCGGGTGTGTGTGTGTGGAGAGGAGTCATTGGGGAGTATTCATGCTGTTTCTTCAAAATTGGATGCCCCTGAGCTTCACCCTTTATGTGAAGTCCATACTCCTGTTCCTTCCCCATTTTAACACCTCTTTCCTTGTAAATATAAATTTAGTCACAGATGTGGTTCAGTCCCCCATATGATTGTATTATCGAAGCCAGGGTTGCATAACCCATGGCTCGTGGGCTGCATGCAGGTGCAGCCTTTGGCTGCAGGTTATAATCTGCAGCTGAGCTGTAGGTAAAGACCACAGAATGAAAGATGGAAAGGAGGCTTTATTCAGCTGTCAGCAGGGAAACCCTATTCTTATCTCCGATTAGTAATTGGCAATAAGAGCGATTTAAAGATATTTACATTTTAAATACTGTGCTGCTGGGTATTTAAAGTTCAGATACTTTTACTAGAATTGAGCTGTGTTTTGCATGCATGAAAGCGGTTGCACTGGGGTGTCTGAGTAGACATGTATAGAATTGAGCTATGCTTGGTGGAAATATGTCCTAATTGGTAAAAATTAAGTTAGTGTATGTTCATGTATCTGTAGGTGTGTGTGCGCGCATGCAGGTACATGTGCAGCTCTCAGCCAACTCCAAATACAGCCCTTGGGGCCAAAAAGGTAGTGCTATCAATGTGATCGGTACAGGAAAGAGTGTCAAAGACTTAAATTCTGCTTGTTACACTGAAAATAAATTCATGTAAATGTGGTCTTAGCTGTATTTGCTTTGGAAATTCCCATATCTTGTAAATTTACATGTAAATTCATGTAAATGTTGTCTTAGCTGTATTTGCTTTGGGAATTCCCAAGTAAAAAATTTAGATTAAAGAACAAAAAACAACCCAAGCCCATATTTATGTTAAACCAGCCATCAGTGAATTAACTTTGCCTTATGAAGAAATGCTTAATTCCGGTAGTGATTGTCTTTTGATTGATTGACGCTGTAGGCAATGGATCATTTGCAATCATTCATTGCTGACTGTGATAGAAGAACTGAAGTGGCAAAGAAAAGACTGGCAGAAACCCAAGAAGAGATCAGTGCTGAAGTTGCAGCCAAAGTAAGCTTTTAACACTCTCACTTGCAGGGGCACTCCCCTAATAACTCTTCTAGTTTGGTTCTTTAATAACTATTATTTCTACAGCAACTCTTTACTGTACAAAATTTAACATAATTATCTCACTTGTCTCCTTAATCATCTTGGCAACTCCCTGAGGTCATTAGGATTCCTGTTTGCAGATGTTGAACTGCAGCTGAGAAAGGATAACATGCATAGAGCTATGGGAATTGGACCTAAGCTTTACTGATCTGGGTCCAATTCTCAGGCTCTCTTGATTTTAATTATTTCTTTTTTATGTATGGATTGCAAGCTTCTTGAATAAGACTGAAAATAAATTGCAAAAAAAAAAGAGAAAGAGAGAGTAATGGACGCAAAGTGCAAGAGCAGGTTTTGAGAACCTGTACACACTGAAATTTTCCTGCTTATGAGAAGGAGAAGATGAAAGCCTCTTCTTTTTCCCTCAGGGGCAGGAAGATCTTTTGGGGTTGTGCAAATAATATAAGAAGGAATGGAACATGCACCCCTATGCCATCTCAACTGCTGAGGAGATGTTACCGTATTTTTCCGTGTATAAGACGCCACCATGTATAAAACGCCCCCCACATTTCTGACCCAAAATTAAGAAATCAATATTTTAAACATTAAACAGAACACGTTTTTTTAAATCAATATTTTTAAAAAATAACAGAACACATTTTTATTTAGTGATTAGGCGACATTTACATACCAGTACTATGATATTACGGTATGCATCACAAGGGAACAATGGGCCGCTTCCTCAGTCCAAGCCCCTCTTCAGCCTGAGCTGAGCTTGAAGGGAGAAAGCGAGACAAGACTCGCCTTAGCGTCGCTGGCCTTTTCCTTCCACCCCCTCCCCGTCACCCTTTGACTCTCCGAGGTGCGCTGGGGGGCGGAGGCTGGAAGAGACGCTGCCCGGGCAGCACCGGGAGCAGGCGGGAGCGGCAACGTGGTCCGGGCTGGCTTCTTGGTTCTCTCTTCCTTTGCACCCCCGCCATGGTTGCCGCTCTCCTTCCCGGGGCCTCCTCTCACGCCGCCTGCCTGGCTCTGCTGCTTGGCTCCCTGGTCTTACGTGGGGGAAGAGGCGGCAGCAGGAGACGGAAGAGGCGGCAGCGCCAGGCGCCAAGACGGACCCTCATGCATGGCACCTCTACAAAGCCGAGATGCTTCGCCATGGCACCCAGAGCGCACCACGTCCCATGGTGAGCAGCAGCCTGTAAAGGGACAAGGGGTGTGCCAGGCTCTCCCCTGCTTCTCCCCCTGACGTGGCAGCCAGAGGGAGACCCGGTGAGGGAGGCTGGGAAGGGGCCCGGACCGGAGGCGAAGTCAAGGGAGAGGGGTTCACTGTTACACATGTTCCCCTCCTCCGTTATTATCCCCCCCCCATCCATACACCCGAGGCCGTACACGCGAATTGTCCTCATTTTAAAGGAGTTTAGGGCACAGTCCTGTGCATGTTTGTTTTTTTAAAGCCCTACAATTCTCAGCATTCCCCAGGGATGCTGGGAGTTGCAGGACTTGTTCCTGATTCTCTCCTCAGCTTACCGTAGTTCCATGTATAAGATGACCCTCAATTTTTAGGCTAATGATTTTAGGGGAAAGTATCGTCTTATACACGGAAAAATACGGTACATGATTAATGGCCAGTTTGCATGTGATGTTGGTATTTTATATTGACTTGTAACAATGACAGGGTGCTTTTTCAAGAAGTGGGTAAATACCATAGACAAATCAATTATAGTGAAAATAATACATAGTGAAGTCTTGGGCTAACATTCTTTAATTTTAAGTGCAATTGTTTCTAAGTATCTTGTGCTACAAACTATGTAGTTTAGGAAATGAGAGGCTGGTAGCCAATTTTTGCTTCCATAATTGGACTTTCCTAATCTTCTGTGATTTTAAGACATCATATACAATTCTATAGTAATCGCAAATTCATTCGCCAATTGCCTATTTTTTTTTTAATTTTTTTTTTTAAATTTTTTAAATTTTTTCAACAATACAAAAAAAAAATAACACACATAGAACTTATATAGTGCTCCCGTCACCACGGGACCAAATAATACATTATATCTCTCTAATCTATAATTATTCATTATTCCAAAAATACAACATATCTTGACACGGCATACTCCCTTTCTCCTTGTTTAACACAAAATCCAAAAATAAACCCCAAATATCCTTAAAAATATTTTTCCTTAATTGCCCCCTTTTGCATTTGATATTACAAGTCAACATATCATTTAATGCCATATCCCATACTTCTTTATACCAATCAGTAATAGAGAAAACTTGCTGAATTTTCCATTTCCTTGCTATAATTAATCTACCTGCCGTTAGCAAATTTATAATTAATTCTTTAACATTTTGAGGACCACCTTTTGAGGCCACCTTTTCAGTTATTGATAACAAAGCTAATTTAGCACAAACTTCTAGGTCAACTCCAACAATTTCTGATATTTCTTCAAAAATCTTTTTCCAAAAATCCATTACATTTTTACAACTCCACCACATATGAGCATATGTACCCAGCTCCTGACAACCTCTCCAACACATTGGAGAACATTTATTATCTATTCTATTTAATCTCACCGGAGTCAAATACCAACTCCAAATTAACTTATAAAAATTCTCTTTAATTCTTACTGACATATATTTCAATATTCGCCTATCCCAAATCTTATTCCACTCATCCTTTGATATTTCCTCTTCAAACTCTGTATCCAAAACTATTTTAAGATTTTCCGCTTGCTCTTCTGATTTCTGCAACATTTTATATAACATCTTTGTAAGACCTCTAACTGATGAAATCTCTTTCATGCTCCTGTCTCCTCTACCATTTCTTCCCCCATTGTACTAATTGCATTAAGTTTAACCACAAAATTCTTCCTGCTCCAACCCTATTTGCTGTCTTGTCTCCATTTTTTCCAGCCAGTCCATTAATCTTATTACCCTTTTATCTCTATAAATTCTTTCTAAATGTCTAACGTTCTCTGGAAAATCCTCCATTACCACCACTGGAGTAAGCGGGGATATACCTGGTATAAATATTTCCCTATTTCTACTCCAAATTTCTAACATATTTTTTAAAAAGGGATTTTCTAATCTTTTTATCATATGTCCTTGTTTTGTAAATAAAAAAACTCTCCACCCTATTACCCAATTCAAAAGCTTCTATTTCTCACCACATAAAATCCTTCCTAGCAATGATATCCATAATATATCTGAGTTGATTACCTATATAATACCATTTTAAATTTGGGAGACCAAGTCCCCCTGTTTTTTTAGCTTTGTACCATCTATTCTTAGTAATCCTTGATCTTTTCCCTCCATTACAATAACTGTTTAAAATTACTTGCCAATCTTTAATTTCTTTCTCTGATATCTTATATGGTATCATTCTAAATAAAAATTTTAACTTCGGTAAAATCTTCATTTTAATCAAAGCTATACTACCAAACCATGATCATCCCAATTTTTTGTAATCCTCTAATTTATTTTTAACCTCCTCTTTTAATTTTTTTAAATTCCATTCCCCTATTTGATCCATATCTTTTAATATATCTATACCTAAATATTTAATTCATATTTTTTATCTTTATATCAACTTTCCTTTTTTTAAATCCCCTTTCCTCCAATTTACTATAATTAAATATCATAATCTCAGATTTATCCCAATTAACTTTTAACCAATTGCCTATTCTTATGTAGCCAAAATAGCACCACCCACAAACAAGAGGGGAGTTATCAACATACAGAAATACAAAAAATCTTGGGGGAACACCTCCCCCAAGCAGTCCTGTGAAGACAGAATAAGCTCAATGGCCACAGAATGCTGACTCAAGGGGAAAATGGAAAACTAGAGGGGACAGCGAATGGAATGAAGTATCCTGGAAGAGAGCATGGCTTGCTGGAACACTGAACAGGAGCACCCCGTACTGCAACATTTTGTTGCAGGTCCCACTTGTTGCTTATGTTGGCTTCTGCTTATTTCTGAATTCTTGTATTTATATTACTTTTCCTTTCTAAAGGCTGAACGAGTCCATGAATTGAATGAGGAAATTGGGAAGCTGCTTGCTAAAGTAGAACAACTTGGAGCTGATGGAAATGTGGAGGAGTCACAGAAAGTAATGGATGAAGTGGAGAAAGCTAGGGCAAAGAAGAGAGAAGCAGAGGTAATTTGAATTTGCATTCTTTAGCAGTTGCTTTCAGTTGGTCTTTGGGTGCCAAGGTTAAAATAGTGGCTGTAAGCTTAATAGTCTTCCAATTCGTATTCTTTATGAACAGACTAATTCATAGTGTTAGCATACAGAGAGATGTTTTAAATTGATTTAACTATATTGTCCCTAAAAGTCCAGTAAATCAGCATATGAATTAACCATTTGGGTTGTTTTTATTTATTTCTAAGTCATCTCACTTCTTACTAGACATGGGGGAAGGCTGAAGTTGTGTGAGGCACTCACACTATTTCTTTGCTTTCCGGAAGCCTGGTGCACAGTGAGAGAGAAGCCCGTGCGTATGCCAGAAGACTCGGGGAAGGGTCTTTTGCAAAGCCAATATGAATCCCTCATGCCGCTTCTCCTTTCTGCAAAAGCCCAGTGCAAAGTGAGAGATTGACCCCCCTCCCTCCCATCCCCTCCATATCCACTGCATGTTCCAGAAGGTTCAAGGAAGAGGGGTTATTGGCTACTAAGCCAAGCCAAAGGTCATGGGTTTTGTACAGAAACAAAAATAATCTCATCAACAGTATCAGTTCATCCATTTTTTCAGCTTTTTGACTAGTTATTTTAGGCTTGCTTAACTTCTTCCTGAAAATGCTTATTAGCACAATCTATTTATGTAGTTTTTTTCCTCTCCCCTACCCTCATGCCCATACCAAACATTGTTTACATCAGTTTTAAGTTGATTACATGCATTCTAAAATGGTGGCTCCTCTCAAGTTCCTCTTTACACCTCCTGCTGCCAGAGTAAGAGGCATCATGCACAAGGAAGGGATTCAGCTACTTATTCCACTTCCCTAAGCTGATCTTGGTGAACTAATCACAACCTTTAATACTGAAGTCACTGCCAAAATAGGACCACTGAGAAACAGCAGGGAGACTTGCAGAAACACACACACACATCTTTAGAAGGTATGGAAAGGAGGAAACCACCCACCCCCAAATCTTAGTGAGGACTAAGCTCAGTAGCCTCCAGCAGCCACAGAATGATAGGTCAACTGGAAAAGAAAAAATGAGGTGGGGAGGGAGGGTGAATTGGCCTGCTTGAGCATCCTTACAACTTATAGTACAGCAAAGGAGAGCATGGCTTAGAACCCTGAACAAGAACATTCCTGTTAAGAGGTGAGGATACGTTACAACTATTAGTTGCAGGTCCCACTTGTTAGAAATAAATGGCCATTAGAACCTCTACCTTTTGATTTCAGAATTGCCTAACAATTACTTGGCAGCGTACTGTACAACCAGGAAAACATACAGAGAGAACAGGGGGAAAGGGAGGTCTTTAAATCTGAAATCATTGAGAGAATTGGTGAGGGCTTGTAACTCTAGGCTGGTGATTGTGCCTGGATCTCCTAACCCTGGCCAAATCTCCTATCCGTGCTTCAGGAAGGGACATGATGTTAAAACTGTTCCAGCTGGTAAAGAACATTCTGTACCTGTTAAGAATGTCTGTTTTGTTCCTGTATTTGAGAGAAGTATTGTGGTGTCTCTCCCAGGAGGTGTACAGGAATTCCATGCCTGCTTCCAGCTTCCAGCAGCAGAAGCTTCGGGTCTGTGAAGTGTGCTCAGCCTATCTTGGTCTACATGATAATGACAGGCGGCTTGCTGATCACTTTGGTGGAAAATTGCACTTGGGTTTTATTGAAATAAGAGAGAAGCTTGAAGAACTGAGGGTAAATACATACTGCTTTCTTCACACTATTAGTGATAACAGTTACTGGTCAGACTATTTTAATAGATTTGCATTAGTTGATACTATATTTGAAATTGATACTGATGTGGCTGACTGAACTTTTTAGTAGCTAGGAACTTGATTTAGGGTTGTGTTTAAGAACCCTGGAACATAGATGCAGAAAATACATTTCTGAGGATCACAAGTTAATATGCTACCTTCATGGCATGAAGATAGGGCCTATCAAGTTGTGGCATCCTCTCTGTGGAATACCTTCTCGAAAGAGATCTGCCTACCTGTATCCTGACTGGTTTCACCAGCAAGTAAATTCATTTTTATTTCTAAAAGTGTTGATGTTTTGCTGTTGCTGTTTCATGGTTTTCTAAATTAGGTATTCGCATTTACGTGATCTCCACTCAAATTTTGGCTTTTTTGTTATATGTTTTATGTTGCATGTCACTGCTCTTAAGTAGACAATGCAACTATTAATTTTATAAAGTTGCTCCTTCCTTCACAAAAAATATAATTCAGGAGGTTATATATTTGTAAATGTCCACTCAGTGATGAAAATACCTGTGGATAGTCACCTTCATGTAGCTTTAAAGAGCATATATCTTCATTTGAGCTTTCCTAGCCTATCGAATACAATGTCAAGAGAAATACATGAGCTTACCAGCTGTGCAGTTTTTCCACGCTATACATGATCAAACACCAAGCCTTTGGTAATTAGGACCTTATTCCTCAAAATAAGTTTAGGGTGTTCACATTACTTCCTACTAATGTACCTTTCCCCCTACCCCATTGGTATCTCTACTGAATATGAAAAAAATTAGTATGGAAAGACCATTTAAAAATCAGGGTATCTCTCTAAATGATGTGTTTGTATAAATAATTGTCCCCTTTGGAACTGGAGCTAAGATGACTTGTATTGCATCCTCCTTGGTAAAGTGTACCACTTGTAATCCTGCCAGATTAGGGCAATGATTCATGAGGAACAGAACCAAATCTTCTAAATACTTGTTTTTGATAATACCTATCTTCTGAAGATTTCAGTTTTATTTATTTAAAAATTATCTTTGTTTTTCAGAGAATTGTGGCTGATAAGCAGGAGAAACGAAATCAGGAACGTCTAAAGCGTAGAGAAGAAAGGGAGAGGGAAGAAAGGGAGAAGCTAAGGAGGTAGAAATCTACCCTTGTTGTTAACCAGCATGATAGTACATATTTGCACTTCCTGTCACTATTCTATAAGGTTTGTGCATTGTTAGAAAGTAGTTCTGCAGCTTCAAGGCTGCCACTAAGGGAAAAAAATCTGAAAACTAAATGGAGCAGCAAAAGTGAAAATACTTACAGCATTAAACATGCCTGATGAATTTCAATATTAGTCTTTCTCAGGGGCAAAACAGACTTGCACTATTTTCCTTGCGCGTGTTGTGTACTTTGAAGAGCTACAGTTGTGGTTTGAATTAATGAAAAATTGAATAGTTTGCACAGAATAGTCTTTTTAGTGCAGTATCTTTTATTTGACCTGGATTTAGACTGTTGTTCAGCATCAACCATGCAGTTAACGTATGAAATGCTTTGCATTACTAATATCCTCTTTTAAATAGTATATTATGCAAATTGACTTTTCAGCATAAAAGTTCACCTTTATTTTACCCTTGTTTTCAGATCTCGATCCCATAGCAAGAACCCCAAAAGGTAGGGTGTCATTTCTTTTTCCTACAAATTTTCACAAGTTTGAACCGTTGGCCGGGTTTGCACAATCAGGAAGGAAAAGAAGGCACAGTGGCTTCTTTTCCCCGCCCCACACATGCCAGTCATTGTGCCACCTCATTTCCATAACTACCCTTGCTGGGCGCAGATTGCCGTATTGTCCGAAGCTGCCAAGGTGGGCAGCAGGGGTAGCTTGCAAACCACCCCACAGCCCATGGTTTGTTCTAGGATTTTGGGGTGGTTTGGAAGCCACCCCCACTGCCCATCTTGGACGTTTTATTCATTTATTTATTTAACAATATTTATGAATTTCTTATATTAAAGAAATTTCTAAGCGATGTACAAAAATAGTAATAGTGTTGAATAGTAAGCTATCACTTGAGGTTTAAGATATAAGGAGAGTTGAATTGGCTGCTGTTTTTAGATCAGTTGGAATGTTTGTTTAGACTCAGCACTAAAGGTTTTTTGGCTGTTTAAATCCAGAATTTCCAAATTCTTGCATGGCATGTCCTGGAATTAGTATAGAGTGCTGCTGCCTTGCCAGTGGCACACAGTGTAGGAAGTGATTTCTCTTAGCTATTCTTAATTAGCTACTGTTTAGATTTTCAAATTACAGGGCTGCTCATCTGCCTCAAAACATTCTGCTAATCACTAGAATTTGCAAACTCTTGACGACAAATTGCCAATAATAGACCTTGTGCATAGGGTTGACTCAGTAGATTCCATTAATATAATTGTTGGGAGCTTCTTCTCATCTACTGTAAATCTCTTTTCAGATCTAGATCCCGAGATCGCCGTAGACATCGATCTCGTTCCTCCTCACGTGAACGAAAGAAAAGAACTCGCTCCAGGTCCCGTGAGAAACGTCACCGTCACAGGTCTCGCTCCACCAGTCGCAGCAGGAGCCGCAGTCACCAGAGGAGCAGGCAGAGCTCCAGGGACAAGAGCAGAGAACGCAGTTCTAAAAAAAGGTAACATTTGGATCTGCTCCAGAACCTTTTAATTATAATCCCCTGATACTTTGGTATTAGGGTGCAACTCTTAGCATGTGTGCAACTCTTTCCAGACAGGGGGCGTTATAGTTATTCTGAGTACTTTCACTTGTATTATATAATACAGAGAGAGAGTATACTAATAGCAAACTGAGGTGCTGAGTTAGGATGGTTCTGTAGCTGAAACGACTACTGAGAAACGAGAGGGAGGAATTGCCATGCTTCAGGAAACCCCAAGGTTTGTAAAAGTGTGTGTGGCGGGATATTAAGGGGGCAGTACACATGCACCCCAACAGACTGATGAGGCCTGCATGCTCAATGACCACAAAATGCTGAATATCTGGGAGGAGATGGAAAATGGGGAGGCGGGGATGGAATGGAATATCCTGAAAGAAGGCATGGAACACTGTGCAGGAGCACTCCACGCTGCAGTATTTTGTTGCAGGTTTACTTGTAGAAATTAAAACATTAACAGTGCAATCCTGTACGTGTCTACTTGGAAGTAAGCACCATTGAATTCAGTGACTTCAGCTCTCACTGTTGGCTATGCTGGCCAGGGCTGATGGGAATTGTAGGCCAAAACATCTGGTGGGCCACAAGTTGCCCATCCCTGGAGAATAGGATTGCAGCTTGTTAACTCTAGAACTCTTATTAACTCCATTGATGCTTTAGTTATTGTTGTGTTTTGGGCTATGGGGAAAATATTGCCAGTATTGCCAATGCCTCTCTCTGCCAGATTTTTTTCCCAGTCTTGGATTATTTCAGCCCAGTTTAGATATGCTTATATCAGTTTTATTCACCATGTGTATGGTCTACATAAATTAAGTGGAGCTTCTATTACTTATTCTATCTGATCTCAGTAGTAAAGAAAGTTGAACACCTACGGTAAATAGTTTGGCTAACTGAGGTCTTCAAAACCTCAGGAATACATTGCAGTGACACCTGCATTACTATATTCACCATTATTTGAGCTTGCCTGTGTAACCGTGATCATGGTTCTTGATCCCTTGATGCTCTGTTTACACGCTGGCCCCAGGTATTCTTTCAATATCACAGTCCACCCTGTTGACCAAGCCAATTCTTCCCTCTTCTTTGCTCCCCATGTCATTCCGCCTGTCAACAAGTCATATTGCTTCTCTCTATACAACTTTGCAAATATCTGCCCTTTCTCACTTCCTTTAACTAAAACTGGCTCATGCCTTGGTGATCATCTGCTTTAAGTACTGCAGCCTTCTCTCTGGCCTTTCCTTGTGTCACCTCACTCCTATTTGACTCTATCCAAAACTCTACTGCCAAAATAATTCAGCTTAATCATTCAGACTACATGATGTATATATTCCTACATTGGCTCCCCAGCCCCTACTGCATCCAGCACATCTTTATCCTTACCTTCAAAGCTCTCTGTGGCTATGCTATATCCTAAAATCACTCTGGTAATCCTGTTTTGTAGTATAGAAATCTGATTGATAATTCTGTATCTACCTACCCCTATTTCCTATTACTGTTCCTACCCATGACTCACAACCAGGACTTCACTAATTTTCCCATGCTCTTGCTTATGCATAGAATTCAGTATCAGAACACCTATGTAGTACAACTACTCAATCTTCCTTAAAATTTATTGTCAGAAACCCGTCATGGGGGGGGGGGGGGGCTTTGGCTTTACCCCCTTGTCCTCCTCTATTGTCACTGTTTAGATTGAAAGCTACTTGTTCAGGGACCAGTCTCCCAAGTCCAGATTTATTTATAACCATAGGTCACTAGGTAAGATAAATGATTTGCAGTGCTACAGTCGTGTTTGTAATGGTTAAAACATAACATTGGTGACAGAATATAAAAATAATCCTGGAGCGCTGAATGCAGGGAGCCTTTATCATTCTACAAATGACAAGTCAGGTGAGGAGAGCATCAGCTTGAATAATTTTGAAGGAATTTGACTGCTCTGTTTGCAGTGTGAGTAATTAGGCGGGGGGTGCATGCACACACACACAGCTTCAGTAGTTGACCAGTAATAACTTTGGCTTGTGTTACCATAAAAATACACTAGGCAGCAACAATTTGATTCTTCCCCCTGAGCTTTAGAATTTTGAATTGGAAACGAGAATTGGTCCTAATTAGGACCATTAAAAATATATACTTTTTCAGTTCTGATTCTGCAAATGGTGCGGTCTCTCCCTTTGATGCCTTATGCTCTGGTAGACTGGTTTTTAGCTAACATGAATAAATAAAAACTAAGTGAAGTAATGTAGATTTTCAGATGCATTGTACTTTTTTTTTCAGATCCTCAAAAGAACGATCTTCCAGAGATCAAGAACGATCAAGAGACCGCAACAGAACATCACGTGACAAAGAAAGGAGCCCCAGGGAAAAATCACCTAGAGACCGAGACTGCAAAGACAGGAAGCGTTCCTATGAAAGTGCTAATGGCCGATCAGAAGACAGGAGAAGCTCAGAGGAGCGTGAAGCAGGGGAAATATAACTGGCTGTACATTCACTTGATCCTTTAGCTTCCTATGGAGTTGCATACTGTGGTTTAGTTTACAGTTATTCAAAGGGACACCAATGAGCAGTTCCACACACTGATCCAACTAGGGTAGATGTACAGTGTATAAAAATGGTTATAATGAAGGCTGAATTGACCCCTTTCAATTGATGACAACTAAAGCAGTGTCCTTTTTCCCCTCCCCTTCAATAAACTTGTAAAACATATTTTCAAAGATCTCTCCCCAAAAGACAACAGTTTTATGTACGAAGATGTAGATCTCAATGTTTTATTCTCCTTTTTCAATACAAGCTATAGTGAACAAACTATATTGTGCTCTTTGCCTTGGATGCTTTCAAACCTTTATAAGCTCCTCTAATTTTGCTCCTGTCCCAACAGCAGCACTGAGTGGTTTTTAAAGTGGGTGAGTGGGTGGGTCCCAAGCTTTTATTATCACTGTAAGATTGTTTTCTCAGTTGCTTCTCGAGAGCCTAAGATGTTTGGCAGTATGTTTAGATTGGGGACTTGTGCTGGAGAAAACGGAAAAATGTTTTTTTTACAGTGCCTATATTAGACTTGGAAATTGAACAGCTGTTGCATTTCATCCTTTTTTTAAAATTTCTATTGCAACATTGAAATCAAAGCCAGTCCCATATCTCTGTACCATTTGATTGGTATGTGTTCAGTATACTTGTTTTTTTTTTCCCATAAGACTTTTTTCTGCTTTTTCTTGTGGGGTGTTAACTGCACATCCTTAATTGTAAAAAAAAGAAAAAGAAAAAGAAAAAAAGAAAAAACACAACCAATAATAATAAACAAAATAAACAAAAAATTAACAGTTTTGTCAAGTGAAATAGCTGTGTGTTCCCCACTCCTTCCTCACCACTAAACTGCATGTTGCTAACGTCTGTGCTCTTATCAAGTCAGATGTACCTGGAAGCTACATGGTGGTACTTTTTTTAATTGGAAAGTAACACTTTTTGCACATATGTATTATAATTTCCCTTTATGAAATGCAGACTATCTACAGTGAGGATAAGATACATTATCCTAACTATTGTACTGGAAGCTTCCACTTGCAGAGGCTAGCTATAACATCTGAACATTTGTATTGACATGCCTGCCAAAGGCTTATTCCAGCCCAAACACAGCTCAGAAATCTGTTGCTGAAAGTGTGATTGGATAAACATTCTTGGCATCCCAATATGAGGGTGTACATTGCCTTCCATTTGTTTATCTTCACAAATACACATTGGGCCAGTTCATACAATCAAAGCCTGTGGGCATGTGGGTGGCCATTTTGAATATTCAAACCACAACTTGTGTCATCTGAACCCAGGTGGCGGGGGTTGTGTGATGGTTAAACAACCCTCACATAACCTATGGTCTGTGACCCTGTGTTCACACTCTTGCTTAAAAAGTAAGTGCCTTTCTAGATCATGCCAAGATCCACCTAGTTCAGCATTCTCTGCGAGAATCCCTGCAAGTGCTAGGTGGCCTATCAGAAATTGGTCAGTGGACCAAGAAATATCTTCAGTCCATCCCCTGCTGTAGAATGCAAATACCTCTTAAGATGCTATGGGCACAATCCTATGCATGTTTAGACAAAAAAAGTCCTACAACTCCCAGCATTCCCCAGCCAGCCATGCCAGCTGGGGAATGCTAGCGGTTGTAAGTCTTTTTTCTGTCTGGCCAGATGTCTGATGTCTGGCCAGATGGGTGATTCATAAATATAATAAATAAATAAATAGGATTGCACTCAAATTTATCTTTGCAATGTCAGAGTGTAATAAACTCTCTTACAAATTGAGGACTAAAGAACTGAAGTGACTTAAACACCAGTCCAACATTTTCAGAAAGATTGGGATTTCCCCTCATTTTTTAAGCTTGTACCTCAGAACCAGATGGGATAACTGCCTCACTTTCAAGTTAAAACTAGAATTAGTAGCAAAAAATAAACATTTTCAGGCTCATCGCCCCCAAATTGCATCCTTGCCATTGGTGATGATGGTAGTACAGCCTGCTTGTAAACACCTGACAGCTATGAATTGGCATTTTAGACACCTCTATTATACACATACTTAAGGACAGTGTAATGGCCAGAGTTCAGAATACTGAAATGCTACAAAGCAAATTCCTTAAAGTGGGGCAGCACATTGGGTCCTGACAGTCATTCCATTTAAATTTACCTGTTTAAAATTGTTCTGAACTTAGTGGAATAGCTAGCAAGTATTGTCAGTGTTTGATCTGTTTGGATATGCTTTGCTCAGGATGCATACTGAATTTGACTTGTGTTATAAAGTGATTATAACACATACGGTATATACACTTAAACAAATTCAGCTTGCACATTGCACTCATAGATGCATGTTCCTAATGGCTACTGAAATCTTCCCTCAAGGTGATTTCACATATGAGAAATGGGACTAGAGTTCCCACAGCCTAGCATTCTGACCCATGTGTGACTTGGCCTATTCTGAGCTGGAGTGCTCTACTAAGAGTCAGTCCATCTATGTCTTATCCAACTAACCTCAGGATGTTAAGGGGTGTTTCTTGGCTGCCACTGTGAATAACCATTTTAGAACGTAAGAAGAGCCCTGCTGGATCAGGCCAAACGCCTATATTTCAACGTCCTGGTTCTCACAGAGACCAACAAGGTGCCTCTAAGAAGCCCACAAGCAGGACACGAGGGCAATTGTCCTCTCCTGCTGCTGTTCCCTAGCAACTGATACCTGGTTCACATGATCAAACAAACCATGGGTTGGTTGTGAGCGAGCTGCTTGCCTTTCACTTTCCTAAACAACCCGGAATGCTTAACCCGTTCCCGGGGTGTCATGACATCCAAACTCAGCACTGGGTTGTTTAGGGTTAAACAACTCAAGAGTTTTAACCCTTGGTACGTTCAGTCACGACAACAACCCAGGAACGGGCGTGTTCCTAGGTTGTTCAGGAAAGCAGAAGCAATGAGTGTGGGAAGGAGCGCAGTTCGCATAGTTAGCCATTACATGTGAACTGGGTCATTGAGAGGCATATTGCTTCCTGGAGAGTGTGTATAGCCATCATGACTAGTAGCCACTGATAGCCTTATCTTCCATGTATTTGTCTAATACTCTTAAAAGTTGGTGGCCATCACCACATTTTGTGGAACTGAATTCCTAACTCTGTGCTGTGTGTTTTGTCCTGAATTTTCTACCATTCTTCAGTGGGTTGTAGTACTAAGAGAGGGGGAGATGTGTATCCACTTTCTCCACGCTGTATTCATTTTTAGGACTTCATGTCCCCTGTTGCACAGGAGAAACAAAAATGTCTTATTTTGGAATATTTTAACTACTAAGGTGTCATGTGCTAGGTGTGTACCAAATTTAAGGTTTCTTGTTTTTAGTGAAGTACCCTAATCATGTTGATATCTTTATAAATTAGTCCCAACTGTCCATCTTTCCCCCTCGCTCATTCAATCTCAAGTAAGAGATCCTGAGGGTAGAATCCATTGGGGTGCTTACAGCCCCACCAATTCTCTTCCACCCTGCTGATCATGTTGTGCAAGCGACCCCCACCACTTATGCAACAGCATTTTAGTGCTTCCAGGGCAACCTGAAACAAGAAAAAACACTCCTTTCTCGAAGGAGGCTGGTAGATGGAGCTTGCATAAGGGAGCTCCATCGACCTGCCTCCTTCCAGAAATGAGTGCTTCCACTCCTTTTGGGGCTTCCGCTAGGGAGCACTAAATCTCCCTTGCGTAAGCGGTGGGTCCCGCTTGCACAATGGAATCGGCAGGACCCACAACTTGTGGAAGGGAGTTGGCAGGGCAGAAAAGAATTGGAGGGGGTATAAGCACCGCATTGGATTCTGCACTAACTCAGCTAAGCTTTACACCCTATGCCAAGGTTAAACCAACCAGGCATAACGTGTGTATTTTTATAGTATTTTAAATGTTTTTTTACAATGGACTAAGGATGCAATCATATGGAGGTGAGTGTGAGCTCCCGAACTCACACTCTTCCCTGCCCCTTTAACCCCTCTCTTTAAGGTCGCTTTCCCGAGCTGGCTGCGGGGGAGGTGGGTCAGTGCTCCAATTCCCAGTTCTGAGGTTGGAACACTGTATCCGACCTTGGAGCTGAGAATCCAAACTGCCCTATGCCCCCTCAGACAATGTCTAGAGGCTATAGGTCATTCCCTCCATCATATTTTGTGTTATATTTTGAAATGCTTGAGTAATCCTTTCTGTACTCTGGTATGGTTTTGAAGTAAATCTCATACTTCATCTCTCCTGACCCCACCCCTTGCATTTGGCCAAGATATAAATTACGGTATATTTTGGTACTGTGGATAGAGATTAGCCTCTGTAAACATGGCATAGAACTGAAATAACCGATTTCAGCTGTTAATTTAAGTCCTGCTACTCTGTATCAGCAGGTGTGTCTTCTGTAATGAAACTGTTTTACAATGGATTCAGTAATAGTGGTCATACATAAATAACCTCCCATTCTAATTGGATTTATTAGTGCCCGACGGGATGGGACAAGACAGCTGTCCAAGTAGGTACCAATTTTATGCTAGGCAGTATCCACTAAGCCTGCATTACCAGGAGCATGTCTAGGTTAGATAGCTTGCACCAGAATATTTATTTATTTTATTTATTATATTTATTAATCGCCCATCTGGCAGGTCACCCGGCCAACCTGGACGATGTACAATTAAAATAATACAGTAAAACAATACAATAAAATATAATTAAAACAGTATAAAAATTTCTTTTAAAATCCTAACCCACCCCATATTCCCGCCTGAACAGCCATGTTTTTAATGCACGGCGGAAGCTCATCACGGAGGGGGCATGGCGAAGGTCACTAGGGAGGGAGTTCCATAACGTGGGGGCTGCCACAGAGAAGGCCCTCTTCCTAGCCCCCACTAGCCTGGCTGCTCTGGCTGATGGGATAAGGAGAAGGCAGTCTGTGGCAGATCTTGTTGAGCGGCCTACTTGATGTTGCTGGAGGCACTCCTTGAGATAAACTGGGCCAGAGCCGTGTAGGGTTTTAAAGGTCAAAACCAACACCTTGAATTTGGCTCGGCAAACAACTGGTAGCCAGTGCAACTCCTTAAGCACTGGCATGATATGATCACGCCGGCAGCTGCCCTTAATCAGGCGAGCCGCCGCGTTATGTACCAGCTGAAGCTTCCGAACCGTCTTCTAGGGTAACCCCATGTAGAGCACATTACAGTAGTCTAGGCGAGAGGAGACCAAGACATGAACCACTGATGGGAGCAGATGATTAGGAAGGTAGGGGCGCAGCTGCCGTATCAGATGGAGTTGATACAGCGCTGCCCGGCTCACAGCTGACACCTGAGCCTCCATGGACATCTGGGAGTCTAGAATGACCCCCAAGCTGTGGACCTGGTCCTTCAGGGGGAGATGTACCCCATTCAGCACCAGGTCAACATCCCCTAACCTCCCCTTGTCTCCCACCAGAAGTACCTCGGTCTTGTCGGGGTTCAGTTTCAACATGTTCCTTCCCATCCAGCCACCCACTGCCTCCAGGCACTTGGACAGGGTCTCAACGGCCAACCTTGGTGAGGACTTGAAGGAGAGGTAGAGCTGTGTGTCATCCGCATATTGATGACACCGCACCCCAAACCTCCTGATGATAGCCCCCAGCGGCTTTAGGTAGATATTGAATAGCATTGGGGAGAGGATGGAACCCTGCGGCACCCCACAAGTGAGCAGCCGAGGGTCCGAAGCCTCCTCCCCAAGAACTACCCTCTGGTACCTTCCAGAGAGGAAGGACCGGAACCACTGTAATACAGTGCCTCCGATACCCAATCCCTCCAGGCGGTCCTGGAGGATACTGTGGTCCACGGTATCAAAAGCCGCTGAGAGATCGAGGAGGACTAGGAAGGAGCATTCGCCCCTATCCAAGGCCCTCCTCATATCATCCACCAAGGCGACCAAGGCCGTTTCCGTCCCATGTCCCAGAATATGAGACTTCTCAACTCCACAGCACTCTACTGCTTTCCATTGCTCCCAGTCTGTGTCCTGCATTTATCAGTCAATGTTCCATGCATGCATTTTCATTTTCTTTCAGCATCCTTGTCTCTGCCATGCTGGAAAATAAGTATATTGTACAAAAAGATTATATAAATTTGGACAACGATTACAGAACTGTTTTTTTTAGTTGCAGAGACAGATCTGTGAACTCTGCCTCTTTTGCTAATGGGCTATTATGATTAAGGCTTGGTCTGTTTCCCTGCTTCCTTAAAGTCTCATCTGCCACCTTGAAATGGCAGTGTGTTTGCTGTGTTCAACTTGTTTGAATCAGTTAAGAAAAAATAAATCTTGTAGATTATGTTGGTTTTGTAAGCAATGTCCTTTCCAGGTCTCTCTCCCAGCCCCCTGTAATGTCCACATCTATGATTCCTTTAAGATTTAACAGTGTCTTTCCTCCAGCTTGCTTTCATACTGATAAACATAGAGGCTATCTTATATTGACTTGTAATGAGTAAATAACCATGGATTATACGGTGTGTGAATAGGACACTCTACTCAACTGTTTCAGATAATAGTAGTGTGAACCTTGTACTTGCTGGACTTCATAGGCTAATGCCATTAGGGTGATTAGAAGCATTTCTGGCTATTCCTATTTATTTTCAATTTTTACAGGTACCTATTCTCTCTGCACCCCCCATACACACACTTGTTCAGCAGCGCTATGTGGGGATTAAGTTTAGAGAAACAGCCCCCATTCAGTACAGCTGCTCTAATTCAGAGGCCATGCTCCATACCCTTGCTTTTAAATAAAAGCAAAAATGGAAGTTCTGGCTCTCTCACAAGATCTGGTTCGCCTCAAGTTTGTCCATAAATTGTATTCAGCACAATTAAAATTAATGAGGTGCAAATATTACAGTGGTAACAGCTCTTCCAGTGCTATTTGCAACCTTTAAGCACTTTTTAAAAGAAACAAATATAAAGTTCTTGAAGGGAAAGCATGATTATGTGAATTCACACCAAGCACAAAATGAACACACAGAGATAAATTCTTGATTTGGTGTGAGTTATCGTTTTGATCAGCACCTTGTGAGAGGTGGGCTGTCTTCCCATGCAGTCACACTCAGTGGAACTTTAAAGAGCAGTAGTTGCAGCACAGAAGAGTACACACACAGCTCTATATGCACAATATGGACTTCTGTGTCTTTTAAATTTAATTTAATGTCTTAGGTTTTATTCTTCTTCTATTGTACCCCACCTTGGGGGCCTGCTGTCAGGTAGAAAAATGGGATATATTTAAATATATGTATTAAATAATGTATTGACGCATTGCATTGTATAAGACTAAATAGGAAACAACCTGAGTTAAGACAGGCTAAAAAAACCCAGAAAACATATACAGATTGACACTATATGGATGGGTTGGTGAATGTGCACACATTACATCCATGAGACTGATTCTGACTGGAAATAGCACAGTTGTGGAGAACCCCAGTTACATACCTGCAAAGAATTTCACTTATTCAGTAGAGTCCAAAGATCAGACTGATGTTCATTGATGTGAACTACCAATAAAAGCTATGCATGTATGAACTAGGGGACACACATGTCTTAACACAGCAGAGATGACTGCCTTCAGCTATGGCAGCTGATCCTAATAATATACAGACGATATTGAAACCTCAAACTTAGAATAGCCCAGTGACCAAGTATAGACTTCTAGTAGCAAGTAGCAGTCCTACTTCTCCCTTTTTTAGTTGCTCTCTACCGTGACTTGAGCTGCTAAGGGTGCAATCCTATGCATGTTTAGATAGAAAAAAGTCCTACAATCCCCAGTATTCCCCAGCCAGCAATGTCTAAACATGCATAGGATTGTGCCCTAAATATCATGCTGCTGCCACCACCACCATAGTGGTGACTAGAAGGACAGAAGAAATGTCTGTCTTTGGCTCTCAGCATTACTCTGGCATAAGTCTAGAATTATGTATTTAAAAAAAATAAAATCCCTCAACCTTTTCAAATCCTACAGTCTGGATTACTTATGCAGATTTCCCTTATTATTAATTTTATTTCTATACCGCCCAATAGCTGAAGCTCTCTGGGCGGTTTACGACAATCAATCAAAAAATATATAATAAAATACAATATAAAATATACACAATAAAAGCATTATTAAAAATTAAAATTCATTTAATTAATTTGTTTTATTACAAATTAATACTTTTTGTTTTGTAGAATTGATAATGTAGGTGAACTTACAAGGATGGTGGTGGAAAAGTATTTGAGGGGGGAAATCGTACATCTAAGGATGGAGTGGAAGGCTGGACCAATGTGGGACGGACAGAAAAGTGCCTATTTCTTTTGGGAGACCACATCAACCAATTGTTACTCCACAATTCTGAGTGCTAGAAATGCTAACAAAACTTGAAATCTGAGATTTTACAGAGTTCTGTGTCTAACCTTGAAAGCAAAATTCCACATTGCATGTTCTCTTTCATGCTGTTTTTTGAAGGCGGTTCTTGGATTGATCTTAATAGCAGACTTGCAGAAAGCCCTGCCACTCATACCATCACTAAATATGGGGACATTTTTTCTTGGAACAGGAATGTAATGTGCTCTCTCTCTCTCTCTCTATATATATATATATATATCGGAGAAAGAGAAAGCAGTTAATCCAGAAACAAGAGAAATATATAAAAACTATCTTCATTCAAGGCTCAGAAATTATTAGAGTGCACTCCTATGCATATTTAGACGGGAAAAGGTCCTACGATTCCCAGCATGCCCCAGCCAGTATGGCTGGCTGGAGGGATGCTGGAAGTTATAGGACTTTTTTCTGTCTAAATATGATAGGATTGTGCCTTTATTGTAACAATTTAAATGGAGGGTTGTAGGAACATTTTATAAATGGTAATCATAAATTCATTGGTTGATATAATTCATACAATTGATGTATCATATCTCCTCCCCCACCCCATTCCAATGAGGCATTTGTAATTAAAATTGATATGTACTTGCTATGACATCTTATTAAGAATGCATTCGAACATCTCACAGTATATTTAGTTGCTACTGGACATGCCTGCATGCTTACCCAACATCTAGAAAAGCAAAATGCAGGGGCAGTGCCCTAGACTAGATTATGGCAGTGTTGCTAGGTGGCCGAGATATAGGGGCATTTGGATTTTGTATGGGTGGATATATCATCATCATCAGGCGATCACTCGTGACCGAGTAAGATTGTCTTCCGGGATAAAAGGAGGAAATTCTAAAGAAGATTGTGTAGACTCTAGCGATGGGTCCGTAAGTGACTGTGGAGGCCAATTCTAGATCCACACAGCTTCCCACAGTGAGGACACAGGTTACCAGATAGAAGATGGTCCTGTAAAGGATTCATTTGACGTGCTTTTCGCTTAGCACGTTTCTCCCTTTCACCTTGCACTCGGGCTTCTTCAAAGTCCATGGAACCTTTGTGAAAGGCCAACCTCCATTTAGATCGTTCATGGGCCAGAGCTTCCCAGTTTTCGATGTTTATATTGCATTTTTTTAGATTAGCCTTATGAACATCTTTAAACCTCTTATATTGACCACCGATATTCCGCTTTCCATCCTTGAGTTGGGAGTAAAGTAACTGCTTTGGGAGACGGCAGTCAGGCATTCGAACAACATGACCGGTCCACTGAAGTTGGCGTTGAAGGATCATTTTTTCAATGCTAGTAGTCTTTGCTTCTTCCAGTACACTGACATTTGTTCGCCTATCTTCCCAAGTAATTTGCAGGATTTTCCGGAGGCAACGTTGATGAAACCTTTCAAGGAGGTGGAAGTGACGTTTATAGATAGTCCATGTTTCGCAGGCATACAATAAAGTTGGTAATACAATGGCTTCATAAACCAGTGTTTTGGTCTTCTTACAAATATCCCGATCCTCGAACACTCTATGTTTCATTCGAGAAAATGCGGCACTTGCGGAGCTCAGACGATGCTGGATTTCACTGTCGATGTTAGCTGTAACAGAAAGATAGCTGCCAAGATAGAGGAAATGATCGACATTTTCCAGTATTGTCCCGCCAAGCTGGATAGATGGCATCACCAAAGGATTGGCTTGCACTTGCTGATGAAGCACTTTGGTTTTTTTGATGTTAAGTGAGAGACCAAGTTTTTCGTATGCTTCTGCAAAAGCATTTAGGATAGTTTGGAGATCATCCTCTGAATGTGCGGAGACCACATTATCATCAGCATACTGAAGTTCCACAACGGAGGTTGTAATTACCTTACTTTTTGCTTTCAGCCTGCTGAGATTAAAAAGCTTTCCATCTGTTCGATATATAATTCCCACACCGGTGGGAAGTTTCCCCTTGACAAGATGTAAAACCATGGCGATGAAAATGGCAAATAATGTTGGGGCGATAACACATCCCTGTTTAACACCTGATCCCACTTTAAATGGAGCACCATGAGAGCCGTTGTTGTCCAAAACCGTTGCCGTCATGTTGTCATGGAGAAGTCGCAAGATATTCACAAATTTATTGGGGCATCCAATTTTCATAAGGATAGTCCAGAGAGCTGTACGGTCTACAGTATCAAAGGCCTTAGCCAAATCGATAAATGCCATATAAAGGGGTTGATTTTGCTCCCGGCATTTTTCTTGGAGCTGGCGTGCAGTAAAAATCATGTCTACTGTCCCTCTAGAGGGGCAGAAACCATATTGAGTCTCAGGGAGGATCTCTTCTGAAATAGATAGAAGACGGTTTGCGAGAATCCTAGCAAATATTTTACCTGCGGTTGCTAAGAGAGAAATGCCCCGATAGTTTCCACAGTCTGTTCTATCACCCTTCTTAAAGAGGCTGATAATTATGGCATTATGGATATAACACTGTGCCTCTATGTATGCAATTGTGTTCTTTGAATCAATTACCTGTGAGTTATGGCACGTCAATTTCTTCCCCCCTTGCCTTTTCTAACACCTTTCCTGAAGAAGAAATCTCTGCAAAGCTAACTCACAATAAAATTATCATGTAATCGTGGATTTTGGAATTTAAAAACGTCACTCCCTAATCAAACTAAGCCACTCATAAACCGACGTCGTAGACAAAACCGAGTAAAATGCTTACAGCTATTTTTGAAAACGATTTTACTGGGATAGGTCGGGCAGATCAAAGCACCCAGGCATCCCGCTAAGTAGGCGGGTCACCATAGGGACGACCTGTACCCGTTCAAAAATTCTTCTCACATTAGCAGTGAGGACCCGGGCGTCACCCCGGATCGTTATTTTCCTTACTCATAAGTTTAAGGCATAACTTCAACTTTGCTGGGAGGACATGTGGTTGCGCCCAGCTACTTTGAAAGTGAGGGTGAACAGGTCAAAGCGAAGACAAAGGATTATAGCGGTTTCAGAATACAACTGGAAGTTGTCTTACTCGGCTTGTAACTCAAGAAAAAAGAAAAAAGTGCCTTTGAGGATGAAGAAAATTCCACTTACGCGCCCCTCGGCGTATATGCAAATAAAAATGTTTGCTGCGAGGGATTATGGGAAGCTAGTACCCGCGAAGTTATCCAGGCTCTAATCGCGCGCACGCACTGTAGCCAGAGTCGCGAGACAATTTACAGTTGCGCGCGCAGGGGGAGGGGTGAAGGCTGGAGGGAGAGAGAGTAGTGTGAGACCGGAAGTAGTTGAGTCTCATGTCCGGGCTTTCGGTCGTTGCGACTTATCTCCGGGCCTAGAGACAACATGGCGGATTTGTCTCTGGATGAGCTGATCAGGAAACGCGGTGTCAATGCGAATGCGAAAGGGAGGTGAGCTGAAGAAGGGGGTTGGCGTACAGAGGGCGTAGGCTAGGACTCCGTTATCAATGAGGGGTCCCTCCGTCCGCTTCAGGCTGGATCCGTGCTCTGTTCCGGGGGGTCTTGCAGAGAGCTGCACTCTGATTGGCTCACTGTCTTGTCAGTCGTAACCCACTGGAGCGTTCGGTTCTGTTGAACCATCCTGAGCTGCGAGGTGGCGTCGACAGTGGGAGGGAACCTCCGGGGTGGGGGTGAGGCTGGGGCTGGGGCGCCTGGGGCCCCAGATATAGGCACAATATGCGGTACGGAGACGGGTGGGGCTCAGTGTATGTGGGTCTACATGAAGAGCTTTTGACTCTTATGTCGGTCAGTACCAATGAGTCTCTTAATGGGCAGGGACAACTTCAGCCTCTCTCCTGTTTCCCTCACGTTAAGGTGTCAGGAGTGGCTTCTCCTGTTCCTATGGCCTCGTCACCTCATTTTTAAGCATTGATATTGGCCCTTTACCGCTAGGGGTGGCCCAGACAGTTCATTTTGCTGCTCTGTAATCCAAAAGGTGCATCTCATACCGTGCCTTGGAGGATGCTGTGGTGTATGCCTTGGGATCATGGGATAACAGAAATTACAGTAATGCCTTGGATTGCAAGTAACCTGGTTTGAGAGCGTTTTGCAAGACAAGCAAATTTTTAAATATTTAATATTTTTTTACTTGTATACAAGCGACGTCTTGCAATACAAGTACTGTAGTACGGCTTAAATTAAAAATCTCTGTACAAATTTTTTTGGGGGGGATTTCGTTTTGGTATAAGAGTGTTTTGGATTACAAGCACGTTTCTGGAATGAATTATGCTCTCAATCCAAGGCATGACTGTTTAAATTTGTCATACAGAGACCTTGTCTCCAAGAATGCTTAGCATAGGCAGTCATGCATAAGTGATGTCATAGAGCAATGTGCCTCATGCCATGGCATTGAGATAAATAACTTGTCACCTTCTGCTTATCTACTGTGAAAACCAGAACATCCTATGCATATAATTACCAGGTGCCAAGATTCGATTTTTAGGTACTGGCTCTGCACAGGCCTAAACAAATATCTCAAATTCCTAAGTGCCACCACCAGATTTCTATACTCCCAAGTGAACACCTACCATAAAAAAATAAGAAGAGATCCATGCTTGATCAGACCAAAGGCCTGTGTATTCCAGCATTCTGTTCCCATAGTGGCAAACCAGGTGCCTGTGGGGAGCCTGCAAGCAGGAGGTGAGTGTAATAGCACCCTCCTGCTCATGTTCCCCAGCAACTGGTATTCAGACACATACTGCCTCTGATACTGGAGGTAATATATAGCCTTCATTACTAGTAGCCATTGATAGCCTTATCTTCCATGAATTTGTCAAACCCCACTTCAAAACTGTCCAAGCTTGTGGCAATCAGTACATCTTGTGGCAGCAAATCTATATTTTAACTACTGTATGTGCTATGTGAAGAAATACTTCCTTTTTTCTCTCCCAAATCACTCACTACTCAGCATCATTGGATGATTCTGGGTTCAGAGAGGAAGGTAAACTTCTGCCTGTTACCTTTTTCTACACCATGCATAGTTTTATACACCTCTGTCATGCCCCCACTTGCTTTTTTCTAAGCTGAAGAGCCCCAAGTGTTGTAACATTTCCTCATGCTCCAGCCCTTGATCGTTTTGTTTTCCCTTTTCTGCACCTTTTTCAGCTCTACAATATCCTTTTTGAGATGCAGTGACCCGAACTGTGCACAGTATTCCAGGAGTGGTTGCACCATAGAATTTTATAAAGGCATGATATTGGCAGTTCTGTTTTTGATTCCTTTCCTATTGATCCCTATGTGGAATTTGCCTTTTCACAGCAGCTGCTTACTGGGTTGATGTTTTCATTGAGCTATCCACTACAACTCAAGATAATTTTTGTGGTCGATCACTATATCTTTAGCTCTGATTTTTAGCCAGAGTCAGTTAGTTTGAGTGAAATGAGATTAACATAGAAGCATCAGGGTCAGCCTTGTGTTCTTTGAAATGTAGTTGGAAATTAATGTTCATGTGCTCTCTTTACAACTTAAAAATGTCTGTTTGTCATACATATCAGGATATTTTTTTTGAAGGATTGAAGTGCTGCTTGGTGAGCTTACTGATTTCATTTAGATCTCTCAAATCATATTATTTTAACTTGTGTAATTTCCCATAATTTTGGCACAATACATTGTAGCACAGACCAGATTCGGACAGCATGCTACAGCGAGCTGTAGTGCCCCAAGCACCAGATTGTATATCCAACACTTCTGGGGGTTGTTTTGTTGTGCAAACCTGGCAAGCATGGTGGATTATGTGAGAGTTGTTTGACGCTCACATAACTCATGTTCACCAGGTTCACATGACATGACAACCTCCGAGTAGGGGTTGCATATTCAAAATGGCAGCTGCATGCTCAGTAGTCTCACTGTTGGGCTGTCAAGTCGTGCAAACAGCCCCAGAGTCTTCAAAGGCAAGACCTGGTGTAGAAATCTGAATTTCAAATTTTGGAAGCCAGGAGAGGCAAACAATTTACCCCTGTTTCAGCTTTGTGTCTCAAGGCAACATACGATCATCCTTGCAAGTTATTTGTGTAATATTGGATTAAGTTGGCAGCTGCTTCACATATCTTAGCTTTCTCCACTTTTCTGTCATTAACTTTGGCCTTAGAATGGTAGTGTTGTTCTGTTACAGCTCAGATGCTAACATCTCTGAGTCTACAATTCATCCTCTTCCTTCTGTCAGTGTGTTGGAGGCGGAGCTATTCTGTTAGTTAATTGTTTTTAAGTTATTGAATGTTGCAGTTAACACTTGACATTTCTGTTCCAGACTGAACACCAGGCCAGTATTTGGAGGTATCAGATCTCGCATTGGAGTCCAACAAACTTTTCTAAGCAGACCAGCACCAAGTGTTGGTTTCCAGCGGACATTTGATGCACGTCAAAAGATTGGCCTTACTGATGCCCGACACAAAATTGGTATGAAAGATGCCCGGGAGAAACTGCTTCAAAAAGATGCCAGGTTTAAAATCAAAGGGAAAGTGCAAGATGCCCGGGAGATGTTGAATTCCCGAAAGCAGCAGAATGTCGAAAAGGTGACCAAAGTTGTTGATGCCAGAGAGAAGATTAGTTTGAAAAGGAGTGCTCCCACTACAGCCACAGTGAACACTGTTGTGGAAACTGTGGCCCCTGCCATGAAGATCACAAAAACAATTCAGGTAGGTTGTGGTCACCACCTCTGCAGTTTCTTCTTGTCTGTCTAGCAGTAACTGTATGGAGTGGTAGCTGCTGGTGAGATGGTTCCATGTATTTCAAGGGGAAATCTTGGGGAAAGCATTAATACAATATAATTGTAATAAAAGAAGAGAAATCCATGCAGGTCAGTTCTGAATTTCTGTTTTGTTTCCTAATATGAGCTTTAATGAATAGATACCCTAATTTTACTTGTCCTAGTTCTACTTCTTCTGCAAGAAGAAACAACACGTGCTTTTACCCAGATTTTCAGACCAACCAAATCATATTTCAGAGGTGTTGTCTCCTTTGCTTATCCATAGGTCAGATACAGGGGAATTATATTGTTCTTTCAGCACTGCTCAGCTTACTGAAATAGTGTTCGGAAAGTATGACTAGTAAAACTATTACTAGTTTTCAATCATTTTACATATATGTAATATTGCCGGCACCAAAAAGGTGTCCTCTCCCGGCAAAGTGATTCGGGCCTCAGTGTGTATGCCCTGCCCAATAAACACACTGATTTGGAGAAGGGAAACCAACTTTATTTAAGGCCTTAAGTAGGCTCTAGGAGTCTGTGACTCAAATCAAGAGCTCCCTTTCAAGTTCTTCCTGGATCTTTTATACAGCATGGAATCAGATACAGGTTTGCATCACATACAGTCATTTTACATACAGTTGCGTAGAAAAACATTCTTATCATGACCTCTTTCACACGCCTTCACTGACTTCCTCTGGCCTTCCTGGTACATACATTTCCTCCAGTTCCTTGTCTATTAGTACAATTCTATCTTGTCCTGTTCTTTGGAAAGTACACGCATCAGTCTGATGCTAGCACCCCCCCTTCCCCCTTCCCTCCGCCTTTCGCTTTACTTCTCTCACATTCCTTTTGCAATTCTCTATCAGTACATGCCCTTTGTACACACTTTGCCATTCTCCGGCCTCTTCCCCCTCCCATCTACTGCAGCCATCAAAACTGCCTGTATTTCACTTTTCTCTCTCTTACATTTCAATTCAGATTTCTTTGCAACTTTAGCAAGCAGTTTCACAGAACAGCAAGAAAGCAAGAAACAATTTTACAGAAAGCAGAAAACAAGAATGCAAGATTCTCTAGTCAGGCCTAGCTAAACATTAGAACAGGAGTACAAATTCACATGGTCTCCAACAGTAAGAATGTATATGTAATTGCTTTATTTGTATTACATGATAATGTAATTTCTAGTATATTTTCCCCTTGGATAGGGTGTAGGAAGGCTTGTATCAGGTTTGAATTTACCTTGTATCTTCAATAATTGAAATCGTGCTTTTGCTGGTTTGATAACACCTATGCCTCCCACTTACCTTATTCAAATGTGCCATGGAAGTGGAAGGGAGGGATGTGAAGTTAGTCTGTGCCTCTTAAAGCAGAAATGGTACTGTGCAAAATGACCCAGCACTGCTCCAGTCATAAAGTTCACAGTGATTGGTCTGCCACCTAGATCACAAAGCTAATTTGCGCACCAATTTATAGCTTTCCTGCATATAGAGATCTGTGTGTGCATATATGTGCTGCAAGTAGCCAAATGCTTGGCAAGGCATCCTCTTTCTGCCCACTGACTACTTTGCTATATGCACAAACCATCGCATCTGTTAGTGGCAGATGTAGAAACAAGCCCATCCACCTGTATCTTCCCCCTTCAGCTCAGAGCTGGTCAATGGAGGTGGAGGCATGTTGCCTTGATTTACCTCTACATCTGGCAGGCACAGAGACAAACCACACGCCTCTGCTTTCCCCCTGCACCTCAGAATCAGAAATGGGAGGCCTGGCAACTGCTGAGCCAATACAAATTCCAGGTTTCTGCCCATCTTTAGGTCTGGGGAGAGGTTAGGGATCACCCCTCCCCTTCTGCAGCTCATGTTTGGGAGGAAGGCCTGGGCTCATCACTCTCACCAGGGGCTGGCTCCCTTAGCACGAAGGGCCCATTTGCACATAACAGTAGTGAATCCTGGGTGAATTAATTAACCCATAATTTGCTGGGTTGTGTGCTGCATATGAGCCGACTTCCACTTTGCCTAATCAACTTTGCATAATCATAGGTTGTTGTGTGACTTGTGAACATGGACACTTTGGGTTGTTCTTGGGTTAAACAACCAAAGGTTGATCTACTGTGTTGTGTTTTAGAGAGGTTCTTAGAGAGAAAAGTTTATTAGTGAATTCATGGCTGGCATCTGAGCACAGTCAGGAATGCCAACAAGAATGAAAGGGAGACACTTCCATTCATACTGAATAGTAAGTATCAAGTAGAGATCAGGTAGCAATGAGTCTGTACAACTAAACAAGACAATTCTAAAAGGAAACACCTAGGTCTGTCAAAAGGTCAGACATTGCCCATCTTCCAGCCATCATGGCTTTACATAAGGTAATCAGTACAGTCTTTTGCAAGGGGGTTATGGCTAACAGTACTTTTTAGCTTAACAGAGAAAAGGCTAGGCACAACCTGGAGTGATTTTCAGGGTTGTTTCCGGGAAGATCAAGGCAAGGCTCTAACTTGCCCTTCTGTTAAACTGAAGCCTGGACAAAATTTACTTCTACAAGGTTAACCTAAGAATTAAATGTAGGTTAACTTTGGGTTGTTTAACCCACAAACAACCTTCTCACATCACACAACAACCTATGATCGGACGTTGATTATGCAAAGTGGAAGCGGCTTGCACACAGCACACAACCCAGCAAATCATAGGTCAATTAACCCGTGATTTGCCACCATTATATGCAAACTGGGTCAAAAAGTATGGCAAGCAAGATCACGGAGCCCTGATTCCAGAATATGTTCCCAAAAAATTGTCAACCACCACAGTTTGCTTTAGTGCTCTGTCTGATATTATTGAATAAAGACTTGCTTTACATTCCTGCTTAGTGGAGTGTTCTTATCACACCTCACAAATTAATGCAGGACTGGGCCCAGTTGTCTGAGTGAGAGTCAAGCGAAGCCCAGGTTAATAATTCTGCAGAGCAGTAAGACTACTCTGAGCCAGATTCAATGAAAACTGTGGAATTGGAACACTCGGGGAAGTGAATACATGGCACTGAAGGCAGGTGTTGCAGTTATGCTCTTCCTTTCTACTTAAAATAATCTGCTGAATTTCTAGGAAGTCTGATTGTAGTATCTTGTACAGCATTTTATTAATTTTATTAATTTATCCTTCCAGCAAAAGTTGCAAGTACTGGAAGAGATTGTAAAAACAGGGGTGTTGAACCTCTGGCCCTTGGACCAAAACATTTGGTCTGCCTGGTGTCCCAATTGGCTCTCTGGGGTTCCACAGATGGCCATATCACCTTTCCTCAATCACTGATAGTTTGGTTTCCCAGTTTGGGTGCAGTTTTTTCCCCTCATTCTAAAAATTTGAAATGTCTCTCCTAAGGCTTAATTACTGGTAATAAGAGCTTTAAGCTAAAATATGTGGGTATTTTGGCCCTGCCCCCTTTTGCCTCTGGCCCTGCCCACCACTGGAATGTCACCTCCAAAACTTTTTCTGAGATGGAATTTGGCCCTTGGGCTGAAAGATTCAACAGCCCTGTTGTAAAATATTGTGGCTTTCAGGCCTCAAATGCTTGGTAAATGTTACACAAATTAGTGGCCCATTTGTACAGGCCTGTGGCTCACGCTGGCTCAGCTTGTCTGAGCGTGGAAAGCTAAGCAGGGTCAGGCCTGGTTATTACCGTACTTGGATGGGAGACCCCTCCTCTAGTTGCCTGCATTGAGCAGGGGGTTGGACTTGATGGCCTTGTAGGCTCCTTCCAACTCTATGATCTATGAATCTATGAATCATTGAACAAGGGCAACTCACTTCTTCATAACCCCCCATAAATTAAGGCCAGGAGGTGGTGTACTCTGTTATTAACTATGTGTCTTTCTTCTCCCCCATCACAGCAGAAGACTGCAACTCCATCACACACTCACCCTGCAGGTATGAAGGTCAACATTGTGAATAATCATACACACAAACAGGTGCGTGTCATTCAGTAGCAGAATGGGAGATGCTCAGTTGTTGTAAAATCCTAGGCTTGGAACATAACATTTGTTTTATGAGACTGGCACTAGAAATTACTTAACACTTTTACTCACCTCATGTAAATAGTAATATGTCCATAGCCCACGGGGCTGAGAGTGTCATCTGCATCTGTTTTGTTCAGATAAGTCACAGGTACCCATGTGTACATTATTACACAGTGATAAATCAGAGAGCATGTTTTTGAGTGCCTTTGGATACTTTCCATATAGTTCTGCACTCCATACTACTTTCCCTCATCACTTTTGCTATATCTATTCAACGTCTGCCTGCCCTGCCTATCTTGATTCTGTTGACTGATATGTTGTGATGTCACAGTAGACCTGGACAGGAAAGATGTCGTGTCTGCTCTGACTGTCATTGGCTTATCTGCTTTCGTGTTACAAGGGGGCTGGTTAGATTAATGTTCGGCATTAAATGCTGAGGGAGATTGGGGAGACTTAGGGGCAAACTAAATGTGATGTTAAGTGCATTTTTGCATTCAGAGTGCATGTTTTTAAAAATGCAAATAGCTGCAATGTTGTGATGGGTAGGCAAGCTGGATAGGGACCACAGTATGTGCCGGGGGTGGGGGATTTAACGCTTCCCACTGTAATCCTGAGGAAAATCCCCAGCTACTATTTGCATTGAGAGGAATGTTCCCATTAGCTGCAAGTAGCATTTGAGGGGTGAGGGGGATTTTCCTCTCCTCAGTCACAGTAGTGCGAGGAAAAGGTTACGTTCTCCACCTGCTGTGATCCTGATCCTGCTTGTCATCTGCACATGCACAGAGCTGCTGTCTGTATTTCAAAAGCCATGCATGTTAAATGCAAAGGCCCATTTAATGCCACATCTAGTTTGGCCATTAGAATTTGAATTGTAGGATCAGTGAGCAACTTTTGTGAAAATATTAGTATTAACAAGATGTCATAGGCTTATGAATGACACTTGGTATTATTCAGTCATGCAATTTTGAAGCTTTTCGGTGAGCACTGACTGCAATATATAAGAGATCACTTATGTTTTTGTGTTTACAATTTGTCTTAAGATGCAGCAAATGTCACTTCCATGCTACATGCATGTTTGCATCACAGCAGTGAAACAGGCATGCATATAAATGTTCTTACAGTTATCAATAGATGGCTGGGAACAAAATGGAAGCATTTAACAGTTTATCCCATGGCAGCCCAGCCTCCTTAGAACACCCATTTCACACCAACAACTTGGGATGGATGAATTTGTCATTTTTGCTTTCTCCCACATTCGAATTTTTAAAATCTCAAGTTCTTTCCATTCTGTATATAAAGGAATTTGCAGATTTTTGTAAATTCTTATAAAAAACAAACCAAAATGAAATTTTCACCATCTGCACCAGACAAATTCAATGGGTACAACTATTTCCAACATGGAGAACATCATGTTGTGCCTGCCTGCCATATAACTGTTAAAGATAAGGAGCCTGTCAGAAAAAAACTACCTGTAGGTTGGGAACCTTGATTTGGCAGCACAAACATTGTTTAATACACAGCGATCCAAGCACAGGCTTTTAAGAGCTAAGCACTCAAAGCCCTGGCCTTGGATGGACAAATCTTTCAGTCTCTCCCACATTCAATTTTGTTTAAATCTCAAGTTTTTTCTGTCCCATTTATGAAGAAAGTACAAATTTTTGGTAAGTTCTTATAAAAAATTTTTTTAACTGAACAAAATTCTTACCCATCCCTACCAACAACCAAACATGTCAAATCAACCACTTGCACTTATAAGTCACTTACTTGTTTTCTACCTGTTTCTAGTGCCTGTATGATGTAGAAGATGATGATGAAACTGTATCTCCCCTTCCTAACAAGCAGATGAAAATCACCACCACAAACAGCTTTCTGCACAGTGCAGTAAGTGCCTGCTTTGGTTGTCTTTCCTTCTCCCCCTTGCCCCCAATGAACGTGTGCAGATATGCAACATACTCTGTACTCACATTGGATGAACATACTGCTTCCAGCTTTATGGGCCTTTTATTCTTTTTCTGTTTGCAACTATGATGTCTCCTCTCTATTCCATTATAATTCTGTTCTAAACAACAGTGCCCTTGAGGTTCTTCTTGCACCTGTTCCAGACAGAATGGCAATAGCCTGCATCTCTGGCATAAAATGTAGTCTCTTGCCTTTAGGTGTGCAGTTAACCCATCTCATTGTTTAGGCAAGCCAGTGATTTAAATCTTGTCTTCTCACTGAGTCTAGATTTTATTGTAGTGCATTCTGATCAAGGATGGACAAAAAGGCAAGTGGAAAGAAGACAGGTCTGCTCTCCTTTTGTAGCATAGCCTGGTTCACTCATCTCTTGTGTCAATACTAAACCCGCACCACCATACTTCTGGAGGTGTCATTACTTGAAGATTTGGAACTTAGTTTTTGGTGATTGTCACAGAAGACCATCTGGTTGTTATTGTGAGGAAGGAGTACTTCCATTCCAAACTTGTTATGATCCCACATGGTACTTTTCATCTTGTTTGCAACAGTGCACGGTGCTTTGCAGGTCAGTTGCAAAATGATCCCTCCTAATTCACTTTTGCCTCCATCAGTCAGAGGCTCAGAAAGAATATCATAATTGTTTACTGAACCATAATTGTTTACTAATGATAGCATCCCATTGCAACAAGTTCCGTAGCTTAAATATATTGCCTCTTTATTTTCCATGAGGATTTTATTTTATGAAATAAAGGTAATACACCATTTGTGATCTAAGCTGATCATGTCTCCTTACTCCTGTTCTAAGCTAAGAAGCCTCAATTTCAAAAACATCACAGGCAATTTACTCTGGAACAGTGCCACTGGGCTTAATAGGCTTATTCTGACCAAAATAGGCTGAGAGTTGCAGCCTAAATCTGTCACCTGTACTGATGTTGTTTTATACTCTTGATTATCTTTGACCACTTTTCACATCTTTTAAACCTTGAAGTGGTCAACCAGAAATCACATGCAGCAATCCAGAAAGGGTTTGTGGTACGGCATTATGATGTATAGTGGCATTCTGTGATTACAGTTCCAATTAGAGATTATATTTACAGCCATCATTATACTTCCAGCATTATCCAACATCTTTTTGGGATGGTAGAACTCACCTTAGTATTCTTTCTGCCATTTTAGAACCTAGGGACCTAGTTTTTGAAAGATTATTTTGTAATTCTTTACCTGCAATGCTGTGTCCACTTGAGAATAAATTCCACTGAATACACTGGAATTACTTTCAAGAATATACATGTAAGATTGTACTTTTTGTTTGTTCTTTCCATCACTGTCTTAAATGCTTCTTGTGTACTTTGTGTTTTTCTACCACACAGTTTATTTCTTTTTCAGACCACTAATAAAAACTTGGTTAAAAGTCTCAATACAGATCCTTAAGATAGTTGCCTGTTTACCGAAATAAACAACATGATCCCAAAATTGGCTGTAACCCTATAATTTTGCACAAAGATGAGGTCCATCAGTGCAGATGCTTCTGTTATATGAGACAGGAAGTGCTCAGTTTGTGCAATGAGAGATGTGCATTTGGAATAGCACACAGAACACTCAGGATATGAATGCAGTTCGTAGCTATTAGATGGAAATCAGTGGGACTTGTTACAGTTAGAGAATAAGTAGCTTTAGTCTTTCTTTCCTGTGCTTTAACTAGCATTGTAAATAACATATTAGGGGGTAATTGACTGCCCCGACCACTCTTCCTGTGTACATCCCCACATACTGTACTTCCTTTCCCTCTTAGGCTCTATTTTCCCCCCACCCCAAAAAGAGGGGCTGCTAATATTAGCAGTTTGCACCTTCACATAGTGCTTAATAGGGCTGTGTTGTAGAGACACAGAAACGGAAACCACTCTATTGGCAATCTTGTTCGACTGAACTCAAGGGTTTACTTCCTTATATAACTATGCAAAGGATCATCTCATACCTTAGACGTACCAGCCCCAATAGAGCTGCATTCTGAAAGCTGCATATGAAGCTTTCTTCTTTCCAGCTTTACTGGAAATGAAATGCCCCACAACTCACCAGCGGCCTTTAGAATGCTGTGCTGATAGGACTTCCAAGTTATTACTTTCTCTTTTTTCCTACAGAAAATACGAAAGAACCCTGCCCTGCTTCCACTGTGCAGCTCTGGTTAACACAAGGACAATATAACAGAGACTAAGATATGAGAAAGAGCTATTAGAGTCTTACTCTGCCAATGAACACAGTGTTGCCCCTTTCATGATCCCTGGTCCCTTTTAGGAAGGGCGTGGTGGTGGGAGCATTCTAAAAGTTGCCACCTGCCTAACCTTGAAGAACCAGTAAGCTCTTAAGGCCAGAAAGGAGAATGGGGACTAGCGTGGTTGCCTTGGGACAATTACGGTATTTGCCACAGAGAGATGAATGGCTATCAGCAACTCTAGCTTTAATTTCCTACTTCTATGAAAGGACCATCCTAATCTTTTCTTCAATCAATGTCTTAAATAAAGGCTTCTAGAATGAAAATATTTTTTCTGAGTAGATCTGCAGCCTCAAATCTGTAGAGATGTAAGTCATGCTTTATTGAGGCTATACAGAGGCTTTCCCAGCACTTACATTTTTAATCAATCCTTAATTCAGTTTCTTGGTCTTCACACCATTACATTTGGGCGTATGGCTAAACTACTGCTACTACAGCTATTTAGTTAGTTTAGATTCAAGTTTACCTGCTGATTGGCAGAACATTGTATGTCACTGGGAAACCTTTTCATCCTGTTTGTGTTTCTGTGGCATTCCTTATTTATGCTATTTTGTAGCCTTTATATCACATTTCCTGTCTTGCAAAAGCATTTTGAAGGGGGAGGAAAGGAGGCTGGAGAGGCTTCAGGATAGTTCGTATCCTGGCCTCTCCAGTCTCCTCCCCTCCCTGCTCACCAAAACGTCCCCTTTTACCCCTCTTCAGGGTCGCTTCCCCGACCTCGGGGAGCAGCCAGCGCAGTTCTTTCCGCTTCAGCTGCACAGGGGAGGAGGGGCAGAGCTCCAGTTCCCAGCTCTGAGGTCGGAGCGCTGTCTCCGACCTCAGATCTGGGAATCCGAAAAATCCTATGGCCCCTCAGACACTGTCTAGGGGCCATAGGATTGCTCCCGCCATGTTTTTTGGAACTCAGTGATTCTGTAGTTCTACTTTTTAAAAAATTGCTACCAGTATTTTAACACCAATCTGTACTTACAAGGTTGCTGAATTTGGCTGCTCCATTGTACCAAATGACTCCTGCAGATTATATGTGATCATACTTTGATATCCTAAAGCTAACAAGCAGTACTGCTGGAGACACTGTACTCTGCTACTGTGGTATTTCTGGGGAAGAATGCTCCGTTCCATTCTACCTTGCAAAATGGTTAAAAAATTGGAATATGCTGTTTCTGTGCAAAATGTGAAATGCTTCAGCTTTCAGAATACTCTAAAATGCAAGTATGTCTGAGCCAGATGACAGTTATCTTATTTAAACAAATACCAGAGGGGATTTTTTAATGTATCCTGGAATGCATTATTAGCTGATCACGCTGGCTCAGCTTGTCTGAGTGTGGAAAGCTAAGCAGGGTCAGCCCTGGTTATTACTTGGATGGGAGACCCCTCCTCTAGTTTCCTGCATTGAGCAGGGGGTTGGGCTCGATGGCCTTACAGGCCCCTTCCAACTCTATGATCTTAACACCGGCCCCTGCTCTCCCAGCTTTGGGCCTGAGTCTGCAATCCTAATGAAAGAGTAGCTACAACTCTTTTCTACAACACATTGGCTTTGGTTCCTTGGGTTAAATCTTTCTGGGATGGGAAATTGTGCTGATCAGCTATTGCTGCTTTGAGGAAGAGGAATTGGTTCTGGCACTTGCAACATCCAGGGATTTTTATCACTGTTTATATAGGCTGGACTCAGTGGCAACAAGTTCTCTTTGTCAAAGACGGTTCCCCTCACAAAAGTGGTCCAGAATGATGCCTATGCAGCACCCCCAGCTCCGCCTTCCCCTATCCGGACAAAGGCCCTAACAAATGTGTCCCGAACTTTGGTGACCAAGGAAGAACCCCCTAAAGAGCCAGTGCCAGTTGAGGTGAGTCAGTCATAGAAAAGAGATTCTTTGTGTGGCAGCTACAGATTCCTATTCTACAGTGGGAGGGGAAATAAAAATCCTGTTGAAGTGCAGCAAGATGGGGGGGGGGGGGAATGTTGTGCACCCAGACCAAAGGACAGAAATGAATGAAATGTGAAGAACTAGTAGAGTTTGAGACCTGTTTTCCCCCCCTCATGTTTGCTGGGCAGAACTTTGTTATATCTGATAGTTGGATGAAATATAATCTAAGAGATTAGCAGGGATCTTCTAAAACAATGAAAATTTAACTCTAAAGGTTGGATTTTGTTAGCCCTTTCCTTCATCTTACCCCCAAAGTCCTGTTTATTTCAGGACTTGTTTTTCTGTCCATGTTTTTCTGTCATGCCTCCTCCAGCTATCTGCATATGATCTATTTTTTTCTTGGCAGCTGGCCTTCAGCCCATTAGAAGGTACTAAGATGACTGTGAATAATTTGCATCCTCGAGTCACAGAGGAGGACATTGTTGTGAGTACTGTATATTGCTGAGATCTGGGATTAATATGTTTCCTGTATCCATAGTGTTCCTCGTGTGTAAAATACCATGGGCCATGTGCTTTCTCTGGAGAGCCTGGGGAATCTTAGCTGGCTGCAGTATGAACCTAACTAGCTGGCTGCATAAGTTCCAAGTCCCCCAGATACAGTGCCTTGCAGAAGCTTCACAGTGCTGAGTATCTTGTGTACATCAAGTGGTAATGATGTCAGTTAAATCCATTTCAATTTCAGGTTGTAACACAACAAAATGTGGAAAAGTCAAAGAGGCATTGTATGTTCAGGCAACTGAATGTCTTTTACATAGAGAGCAATCCAGCAGCTCCAAGGAGAGCCTTCCCTGTGTGTGCCTAAACTATTCTTCTGCATGAAGGCCTGGAAGACATAAGAGTGTCTAAGCTTGACATAGCAGGAAAGTTTCCGGAAGCTGGAATACTGCACAGACAGTGCTCTGATAACAGCCTTACTGTCACTTATGTTCGCTCCCTCACTTCTCATTCCCTTTCTGATTTTAGTTGGAAAAAACTGAGGAACCCAATGTAGTTTTGTTTATATTGGATTTTATGTTGCAAGAACTTTATACAATTCACAAATTTATGGAATTCATTGTCACACAATGTGGTGATGACTACTGACGTATATGGCTTTTAAAAAGGCATAGACATATTCATGGAGGATGCATCTATCTTACTATTAACTGTGAGCAGCTACATTGAGTGCCCATATTCAGAGGAAGTATACACTTGATTACCAAATGCTGGCAGTAAATACAAGAAGGCAGTTGCCTTCATGCCCTGATTCTTAGCTGACTACGTAAAGATACCTGTCAGAAATGGAAAACCTGTCGCGTTAGCTTACGCTATTAGCATTATGCTAGAGGTCACTTAAGGCAGCCCTGCATCAATTGCATACATGCAGTAGCCCCATTGGACACTTCCCTTTGTGTCTCCCCCACATGCCGTGATTCAAAGTTGTGACAATAGTACAGCTCTCCAATCAGAACCTACTGTACTTTGCTCTTTCCTCAGGAGTTGTTCTGTGTGTGTGGTGCCCTGAAGCGTGCCCGTCTAGTGCATCCTGGAATGGCTGAGGTTGTGTTTGTGAAAAAGGAAGATGCTATCACTGCATATAAGAAATATAACAACAGATGCCTCGATGGTAAGTGTGAGCCTCATGTAGAAGGCAGAGATATTTTGCTTCACCAAAGATAATGCTGCAGATGTATCTTCTATTTCTGGGAAGCCAAGAAAGGTGATACTTATTACTGTTGTGAGGGGCTAAGAGCAGTTCTCAAGGACTATTACTGTAGTAGCAGGGACGTGGCATGCAGCCACAAAAATTGCACAGATTGGGGAGAGGCAGTGCAGGCACATAGATGTGAGCTTGCCCTATATGCAGCAGGTTTGTGAGAATGAATGCCATTGAGAGCTGGTAGAAAATTCAGTGTTCCGGAGTTTGTGTAACTAGTTGGGGCATTGCTATTGTCCATAAAAGATGCTTTCAGAACAGAGAGGCAAAAGGGGTGCACAGAGCAGAACCCTCCAGCACCTGCTCTTTATCTTCCTGCCAGTCCTCTCCCCAAGTATGTTCACTGGTATCTGAGGGTTCATCACTTCCTGCCCACACACCCCTTCTTGCTATTAAATTTGACCTCACCCACCTCCCACTATCTACCTGATTGGGGCAGATCTGATTTTAGACGGTCAAATCTGTTGCCATAATATGTAGTTTGGTGCTCAGTGATGCTAGCTGCCACTGAAGTTAGTTTGAATTTCTCCCAGTCAGAATCAGCCAGTTGTCCATCTTCTGTGATACTCTGTTTTCTTACAGTACTAACAAGATGCTTCAGAGTCAGCTGCCTCTTAGGTGAATTGTTTTACTGATTTCTGTTTAAGCTTTAGTTTTTTAATTAAGGTTTTTATTTGCATGATTACAAATTATAACCAGCAAATATGCTATACTTCAAACATTTTCTGGGAAACCAAAGTTCAGGCATAAAAATGTTTCCTATTTTGTCAGGTTTTTAGGACATGAATCTAATGCTTTGTTATAATGGTCATTTTTCAAAAACAACTTATATTGAAATAAATAATGTAGATTTGTGTAGAAATGTGTTAATGAAGTGTTTCAGCTGATTATTTACCTTCCTGTTACTAAAAGGCGAAGGTTTTTTGTATGTAGATACTTCTAATGAATACAAGATTTTAGTTCCTACTTTCAAGACACGAAGAACAAATCTCTTTGTGTTGTTGTGTCTGCACAGTCCAATCTGAAATGGCTCAGCCAACCTGCTATGTTCCATTTGGTTTATTTGAACACTGATCTTTATTGATGGTTGTGCTATACAAGGGGAAATTGGCCTACCACCCCAGCAAGAGCAATTAAATGCAGGTGCAATACCTGAATCCATAGTTTTGAATCTTTCTAGATTATTTTGCTTAATTCCCTTTGTTTCTCTCCACCAGGCCAACCAATGAAATGTAATCTTCATTTAAATGGAAATATCATCACATCAGACCAACCTATCTTGCTGTAAGTGCTTATGGGCTTGTATTCATAAAACTGTACTGAGAGATTTGGCTCTGGGGCAAATAGAATAGAATTCTTGTACACTAGCCAGATATTGAAGTAAGGTTTGCTGAAATGGGGATTAAAGCCTCCCTGCTCATTTCTTTATACAGCTTTAAAACTAAAATGCTGAAAGGTACTCTTAGCTTAAGCTAGCTTTCCATTGCCATCGATGGAAATTGCTGAAAAGAGTAAACTTTGTTCTCTGAAGAGGCTAAATATTGTATCTTTTGGTGTTCTCCCTAGTCGACTGAGTGACACCCCCTCAGTGAAGAAGGAAGGTGAACCGCGTCGGACAAGTGCAGTAGCCTCCTCAAATCCACCAGCTGAAGTGGATCCTGATACCATCTTGAAGGCACTCTTCAAATCCTCGGGGACCTCCACCTCTGTGCAGCCTACAGAGTTCAAAATCAAACTTTGAGGAGTGGAGGAGAGGAGTGGACTGGAAAACTTGTTGAGCGTGGGAAATGGGGAGACAAGTGCGGGAACACAACTGTTGTGTTTGACCGTGCTGAAACCTTTGTTTTTCTACAATTGCTACCTTCCTGTACAGTAGTGTTCTCCCTAATGTGTGTTCTGTTTTCATAGTTGGAGTTTTTGTCCACATATTTCTAATGGAATAATCTTCCCTTCCTCCAGTGAGATATATATCGCCAAGCTTAGACCATGTAACTCCTTCCTTTGTCCCCCCACCCCACCCCAGGCAGTCTCTAGCCAGTGAAAGTGCACCTGGCAAAGGGTGTGGTAAGCATCTTTTTAGGGCTTACATCCTTTGAGTAAGAGATGCAGTCTCTTTTGCTTTTACTGATGATAAACTACATTTCATTTCAGTGCAACTGCATCTAGGGCTGAGGCCAGGTATAATTACTGTATTCCCAAGCATTTGATAGGTTTAGCTGTTCTACAATTCTAAAATTAGTGAAGGAGAAGCCGCAAATGCTGTTCCTCTAGTAGCTGATGGAAGGGACTGCAAAGGCAGTGGGAGCATGTATAGATACAGGAATATAGCATATCCTGCACCCCCTCTCTTCTATTACCAGGGTGATAATTTGCTAGTGTACTGCCGAGGAACAGGCCCTAGCATCGGTATGAACTTCAGTCCAAAATGCATGCTCTCTCCATGCATCTCTCTCTTGTATGGTGCTTCATAAGCATTGCAATGAGCAGAGGCCCTCATTCTGCCAGCCTTGATAGAATTGGAATCACGTCTGTGTTATGCCGCACCTGGACACTATTGCTGAGCAATAGTGACACCACAACAAATTTCAGTGATAGGCTGTTGGAACTATTCCAACAGGGCTTCTCACGGTTGTCTTTATCCTATATTACCTTCTCTCATCCCTCAACAAAGGTTGCTTACTGTAGCTGGAGTTTGGTTCAGTCACATATAATATGCCAGAGACAATTCCCACCACCTGCTTTCAAGGAATTATCAATTGTAAGAATTTTACCTTTCAGCACTCTCCTCTGGGCAAGATGCTGCTGGCACCATGCAGCACTATTGCCTATTTGTACCGAAAAGTGGTGTGTGCCCCTTATAGTTGGTATAGAGGGGCATCTATGTACCAGTTTGACATGGAACAGGGAAGGGAGGTGATAAATGAAAGGAGTTACTTCTAGGGAAGCTAGGATGATGTACTTGTCCATGCAGACTTTCTCTGACATGCCCATCTTTGCTTAGAGACAAAGACACACTCCCCTTTGCATTGGCCCAGTGAAAATGGAAAACTGACAACAGTTCAACTGTATTGATTTTATACTAAATCAAGAGACTGACACCTCGACTCTGATTGAGGGCTTCGGCTTTTATCCTGCCAACTACAATATTTAAGCATTTCTGTTCTCTACTAAACTCTTGTAGAACCTTATGTTCAATGGATTCTACTTTCCTGTTTTTCATTCTGTACAGTCTCTTAGTTTAATCTAGCAGGAACACACCAGTTAAGCCACGCTATAACCCTTCCGGACTTGGAAGGAGTCTTGTTCCCAGTGGGATTTGCTAATCTGGATTACTAATTTTGGACTGATCATAACTTCACCATTACTGGGGAAATGTGCTTGTGAACTACAGATATTTTTTTTGTGCAGAACTTCTATTCCCTGTACCCATGTTTCATTAGCAGCTGTGGTTGGTTACAGGGGAAGGGAAGGTTGGGGCTGGAGGACACTATGTATTATGTTTCTGAATAAACATTTGTTATACTGAGATTATTCTGCCCTGCTTTCCTTAAGGCTGGAAGGAAATCAAGTAATAAATCAGTGGAGCAGGGGCCTTTCCACTTTGGAGGGCTTTTTTTGGCCAGACAACAGAATGAAATGATAAGATCTTTCCCTGAACCATATCACTTAATGCTGCCTGTGGAGGTTGATACATTTGAATGCTGCCCCAAGGATGGGGGACAGACTACTCCCAGTACATGGAAAGCATGTCAAAGTAAAAGGGTTCAGAGCAGCCTTCTCTTATTACTTTTTTTTTTTTTTAATGTGCAGGGAAGTTTTGTGTGGGGGATGTTTGAAAAGTCACGAGAGAATAAATTTTGTCTGTGTGGGCTAAAAAGTATAAGATGTATAAACCAGAATATATGTTAACTCCCTCCTTTACAAGATGGAGCTGTTGTCTCTGTTTTGCATGACTAGACTTTTAACTCCATGCTTACACTGAGAGGCATTTTCCCAGGTCTACCATATGCTTGTTTACCTGTCAAAAGTGGAAAATGCTCTATGGAAGCCTTAAGACACCGACCTTTTATGGCTCTTTGATCTAAGAAGACCCAGATCTTGTAAAGATTTACATGTATATAATGATTCTGAGCAAGGGAAAGGAGCCATCATTGGGAATTATGAGTGACTATACTATAGGACTTTCAAACTCCAAAACCAGTTTATTAACACACTGAGCTCTCTATATATTGGCTGATAAAATATGTTTCATTACTCATTAAGATAGCTGTACAGAATGTCTTATCCAAACTTAGGTTAAAAAACCTAAATGCAACTAAGCTCACAAATATTACATGTGTGATGATCACTATGCTGTAAACACTTCACTATTTTGTTAATAACTGGCCCTAATTGTTGAAGAACTTCATACCACAACTGTGCAATGGTAAAAAGTGCCAACCCACTATTGAAAGTGTGTGAGCTATTAACATAGTAGTCAGTACTATTCACTCAATGTTCTTGGGGATTCTAATCTTATACTTCTAGATTAGTGTACAACAAAACAAATGGGACAATTTCCTTTTAGTAGTTTCTATGGACCTTTATTTGAAAAGCAAAAGCATATAATATGTAAGTGTGTGTGTGTGTGTGTATACACACACACACACGCACACAGTGACTTGCAGAAGTATTCACACACACCCTTTGACTTTTCCACATTTTGTTGTGTTACAACCTGAAATTGAAATGGATTTAATTGGCATTGTTACCACTTGATGTACACAAGATACTCAACACTGTGAAGGTGCAAAATATTTTTATTGTGGCACAAAAATTAAGTAAACAAAAACAAACGTGCACTCATTGGTTGCATAAGTATTCACCACCACCCGTTTGCTGTGACATGCCTAAGCTCTGGTGCAACCCACTGCCTTCAGTAGTGGAATGGAGTCCACCTGAGTGCAATTCCAGTGCCACATGATCTCAGATGTCAGATTTAATACACCTGTTTCTGGAAGGCCCCAGAGTTTGTCGGAGAGCATATCTAAACAAACAGCATCATGAAGACCAAGGAGCTATCAAAACTACTCCTGGATAAAGTGCAGAAGCATCAATCGGGGTTGGGTTATAAAATATATCTGAAACTGAATGTCCCCTGGAGCACCATTAAATCCATTATTGCAAAATAATATGGCTCAACTGTGACTCTGCCTAGAGAAGGCTGTCCACCCAAACGCTGACCAGGTAAGGAGGGCATTAGAGAAGCAACCAAGAGGCCAATGGTAACTGAAGGAACTGGTGGAGAGATCTGCAGCTGAGATAGGAGAAACTGTCCTTGGGAAAACTATCACCCAGATGCTCCACAAAGCTGGGCTTTATGGAAGTGTTGAGAAGAAAGCCATTGCTGAAAAACCCATATCAAAGCCAGTTTGGAGTTTGTAAAAATGCATGTGGGAGACGCAGCAAACGTGGAAAAAGGTTCTCTGGTCTGATGAGACCAAACTTGCCGCAAAACGCAATGTATGGCGCAAAGCCAACAGTGCTCATTGCTCTGAGAACACCATGTCCACGGTGAAGCATGGTGGTGGCAGCATCATGTGGGGATGCTTTTCCTCGGCAGGGACTGGGAAACTGGTCAGGATTGCGGGCAAGATGGATGGAGCTAAATGCAGGGCAATTCTAGAGGAAAGCCTGTTCTTGTCTGCAAGGGACCTGGGACGAGCTGAGGTTCACCTTCCATCAGGACAATGACCCTCAACACACAGCCAAAGTAACACCAGAGTGGTTTAGAAACAAGAACCTGAAAGTCTTAGAATGGCCCAGTCAAAGCCCAGACCTCAATCTAATTGAGAAGCTGTGGCAAGACTTGAAAGTTGCTGTTCGCCAACAGTCCCCATCCAACCTAACAGAGCTGGAGCAATTTTGCCAGGAAGACTGGGCAACCCTTGCAGGATCCAGATGCGCAAAGCTCATACAAACTTACCCAAGAAACTCACAGTTGTAATTGCTGTCAAAGGTGCTTCTACCAAGTACTGACTTGGGGGTGAATTTGCAACCAACAAGTGCCAGTTCGGTTTGGTTTACTTAATTTTTGTGCGACAATAAAAATATTTTGCACCTTCACGGAGTTGAGTATTTTGTGTACATCAAGTGGTAACAATGCCAATTAAATCCATTTCGGTTCCAGGTTGTACCACAACAAAATGTGGAAAAGTCAAAGGGGGGTGAATACTTCTACAAGGCACTGTATATACATATATACACACATAATCTAAAATAAAGACAGGTAGTGAGTTAAAGTTTAAATCCGTATCGAGGACTTTGTGCTTTTATCTTAGAATGTTTGCATTTTGATCTCAAGTAGCAAATCATGACTGAGCAAGCAGTTTTGAAGATAGGAGGAGTTGCATCTTTTCTTTGTTCAGCTTATTCTTACTGTCCTGTTTACCGGAACAAACCAGGGCATAATCTGATCAGAGCTCAGTGATGGAGCCTTCTCCGTCTAAACTATCTCCTAAGCAAAAAGCAACAGGAGGACGTGTGACTAACCTGACTGATGGCACATACCATTTTAGGAAACTAGGCTGCAATCCTATGTGCAGTGCACCTACCTGGGAGCAAGCCCGACTTAAAGTTGTTGTGGCCCTTACTTTTGAATAAACGCGCATAATTGGAGGGTAAACAATCTGGTTTGGGCTGCAACTCTCATAATGCCTAACTATTGACCATGCTAGTTGGGCTAATGGGACTTGTATTCCAAAATATCTGGAAGGTGCCAGATTGTCTAACCGGAAGGACAACAGCGGGGGAGCTTTTCTCACCGGACCGGAATCCGGAATCTGTTTCCCGGGAACTAGGAGCATGTCTCCAACCCGCCCCTCTAGTGGGAAACTACAGCTCCCAGGAACCTTTGCGATAAACAATAGTTGACTAAAAGGCGACGCAACTTCCTCGTAGTAAAGCAAGATGGCGACTTCTGTGGGGAAGCATGTGAAAGATGGTGGGCCCGCCGCCCATCTAGGATACACGGGTGAGCAGGTGGAGGGGCGGGGGAGCCGCTATTCCTCTGGGACTGCGGCTGGAGAGTCCACGGGGCGGGAGAGAAAATAAGTCTTTGACTCTGGGCATCCCGGGCCCCGCCCCCTAGTGCTGGGAGGCCCGCACTACGGCGCGGGGACTGCCGGCTCCACCGGGGTCCGCCCACGCGCGCCGGGCGCAGGTCGTCTGCAGTGCAGCGCCCCGCCGGACCCCGCGGGTCGCCCCGTGGTGCCTCCCCCGCCCGCAGCCTGGGTCGTGCGAACCGGCCCTCAGTCTGCAGTGCGGGTCTCGCGCGTGCGCGGGCTCGCTCTCTTCCCTGCCAGCCTCGAGGGCCGAGCGGTGTACAGCGCCTTTTCTGTACGGTTCTTGTCATTGAGCGCATGGTTCTCGGTGAGGTGGTAAACAAGAAAACGGTGCCACCCGCGAGCGAAGACTATCGCTCGTATTTCTCGTTTCGTTGTTTTTCTCCCCCGGGGTGGAACGGAGAACTTCCCATAGAAATCAATGGGGAAATCCAACACTTTGGATTTCTCCAAAATGCCACCGCCCCCGAGGAAATGGCAACAACAAAATGTAGCAGCTCTGGTCTTTCTTCTTGTGGATTTATTTATTTTTTAGTTTATCCCGTCAGTGGAATGTAAGGACATATGCATGCAACTGAGTGCTTTGTCTCGCCTGGGAGGACGACTAAGGTAACTTTAAGTAAATTGAGCTTTGATGCAACATGAGTGGTGTCTTGTATGGGCGCTTTTTGGCTGGGAATCTGAACAAGACTCAGCCCCACCTCCGATCTGCAGTATTAACAGTGGACTGCATTGCAGGGCTGTCATAACCAACCCTAATAACCAACTCTCTTTCAGCACAATCCCTAACTTGCAGTGTGTGTATAACAGTGAATTATATTGCAGGGTTGTAAAACCACTCTCTCAGCTTCAGGCAGCCCAACTTCCACCCTGCAACATGCAGAGTGAACTACACTGCAGGGCTGTCATAAGCCACTCTCCCAGCCACATCCCTCTGCAGCCTGCAATATGAGAATAATGGACTATTTACATTGGCAGGGTAAGCGCTGAAAAACTAAATAAATAAATAAATATTCACAAGAATAAGACCTGAGTTAGAAAAAAATGGAACTCTTTTCTTTGCTGGTACCTTTTGTTTGGGGCAGATGGTTCGCAATCCACAGTTACATTAAAATTCTTCTCCCTTGATTTCCATGGGTAGTGCTCACTAAACTGGCTGCTCAGTGAGAACGAAGAAATGGTACAACTAGACACTGAGATGGTCTTTTTTATTTCTTCATGACTCCATGAAGAAGTGAGCCTGTTTCTGGGCTGTTCAACTTAAAGGTGCAAGTAAGACTTCACATAATGGAATTTATTTATTTGTTTCGTATGTTTCATATACCACCCTTCAACCAAATGTCCGTTTATTTTAAAAACAGCAACAACTACCCAATAACAATAAAATCAGCATGGAATGGTCATTCGTACCAAAAATACCAAAACACCCCAAGCCAAAAATTCCTGCATATAGATGATGCTAGAGAGAAGGCTATCTGGTATCTTTCCCTGACATCTGATTTTCTATGTGGAAGGCTGAGGTGGGGTGGCCGGATTAGAATGGAATATTCAACCATGTGGGCCCCCACCTTCAGTCTACAATGGCACCCCTCAGGCACAGTTTCCCATTTGAGAAAGGGCAAAGCTAGACATGATGAGGGAGCCATGCTTTTTGTTCACACATCTGCCCAGTTCATGTATGGTGCAGGGAGATCTACTTCTTACAACAAGTGAAGGGAAATCAATGCTTCCTCTGCTTTAACTCACCACACCCTGTTGCTTCAGGCACTTTTGTTCCAGCCCTGTTGTGATGTCTGGAGTGAGCCAGGTTGAGGAGAAAAAATTCTGAAGCCGTGCAGGATGGCGAGATATGGGAGGGCTCAGCTTTTGTTATAAAAAGTAGACCCCACCCGCTCTTACTTTCCTCAGTCATGTATAGAAATGTCAGTAAACAAATGTCACATCTAGTTTGGCCTTGAGCACTAAGTCTTTGTGTCTTGGCCTTTCTGCATTGTTTAGGTGTGAGTGCATTCCAAAACATTCCCATAAGCTTGATGGGATTCTCTTTAGACAATCTTGCACACCTGTATTTCCAGGACAGCTAGATGTTACAGACACATTGTGGACTAGTAGCTTGGTTTGGGCGAGGGGGGGTTACTTGTTAAAATCGGCTGGTTAGTGTGGATTGTGTCCACAGGTTGTTGTTTTTTATCACAGTGTTCTCTGGGATATGGTTCTTGCTGAAGTTAGCTCACAGAATGTTCCTCTTTCTTTTTAGCTATTCCAGTTAAGTTTTCCGAAAAGCATCAGTCACCTCACTACCTCTATGTGAAGGAACACAAAGTCAGAGAAGACACAGATCCTAACAGGCCTCCAAACCGTACTCTTTTCGTCCTGAATGTCCCCCCATATTGTACAGAGGTGAGCTTATTTGGAGCTGCAGAGACAGTTAGAAATACTGATAATTAGTAGAAGACGGTAATCTTATGAGGGGAGAGAGCTGTGAGTCTTGTGTGTTCTTCTGGCTTTGAAAAGAATTGCATTGTAGCTATTTTTAAAAAGCTTATGTCTAAAACAGCAAATATATAGAATTCATAACTTGTAGGGTGCAGATTCCTGGCTACTGAAAAACATTGGGTTGCCATGTTCATCCAGTCAATGAACTGCAATGTTGACTAACCGAGTTACTAGGGCAGGATTGCAGCTTGAGATTGATAGGCAAATGGTCAAGGAACACCTGATTGCTCTGAACGAGTTTAAATCTCCAGGGCCTGATGAGCTGCATCCTAGAGTAATAAAGGAACTGGCAGAAGAACTCTCAGAACCACTGTCTATTATCTTTGAGAAATCATGGAGGACAGGTGAAGTGCCAGACGACTGGAGGAGGGCAAATGTTGTTCCCATCTTCAAAAAGGGCAAGAAGGAGGAACCTGGGAACTATAGGCCAGTCAGTCTGACATCAATCCCCAGGAAATTTTTGGAGCAGATTATAAAGAAGTCAGTCTGCAAGCACCTTGAAAACAATGCAGTGATTACTAGAAGCCAGCATGGATTTGTCAAGAACAAATCCTGTCAGACTAATCTGATTTCATTTTTTGATCGGGTAACCTCCCTTGTGGACTGTGGGAATGCTGTGGACATTATATATCTGGACTTCAGCAAAGCTTTTGACAAAGTGCCTCATGATATCCTGATTAGCAAGCTAGCTAAAAGTGGGCTAGATGGAACAACTATCAGGTGGATCCACAATTGGCTACAGAATCGGACTCAAACAGTGCTTATCAATGGTTCCTTCTCAAACTGGGGAGAGGTAATGAGTGGGGTACCACAGGGCTCGGTCCTGGGCCCGGTGCTCTTCAACATTTTTATTAATGACTTGGATCAGGAGGTACAGGGAATGCTTATCAAATTTGCAGATGACACAAAGTTGGGTGGAACAGCGAATACTCTGGAAGACAGAAACAAAATTCAAAGTGACCTCGATAGGCTGGAGTGCTGGGCCGAAAACAACAGAATGAAATTTAATAGGGATAAATGCCAAGTGCTGCACCTAGGGAGAGGAAACCAAATGCAGAGTTACAGAATGGGGGACACTTGGCTCAACAATACTACAAGTGAGAAGGATCTTGGAATTGTGGTAGATCACAAACTGAATATGAGCCAGCAATGCGATGTGGCTGCAAAGAAGGCAAATGCAATTTTGGGCTGTATTAATAGAAGTATAGCTTCCAAATCGCGGGAAGTGATAATTCCCCTTTACTCAGCACTGGTTAGGCCTCATCTTGAGTACTGCGTCCAGTTCTGGGCACCACACTTTAAGAAGGACGTAGACAAACGAGAGGGTTCAGAGGAGGGCAACAAAGATGATAAAGGGACTGGAAACAAGGCCCTATGAGGAGAGACTGAAAGAACTGGGCATGTTTAGCCTTTAGAAGAGGAGACTGAGGGGAGATATGATCGCACTCTTCCAGGTCACACAGAGGAGGGCCAGGATCTCTTCTCGATCATCCCAGTTTGCAGGACACGAAATAATGGGCTCAAGTTACAAGAAGCCAGATTCCACCTAAACAGCAGAAAAAATTTCCTGACTGTCAGAGCAATAAGACAATGGAACCAACTACCTAGGGAGGTGGTGGGCTCTCCCAATCTGGAGGCATTCAAGGTGCAGCTGGACAGCCATCTGTCAGGGATGCTTTGACCTGGATTCCTGCACTGAGCAGGGGGTTGGACTCGATGGCCTTGTAGGCCCCTTCCAACTCTACTTTTCTATGATTCCATGATCCCGACATAAACCTATACTATCTTTTAGGGAGGATGTATTTTGCTTTGGAAAAATAAAAGTAGGTAGGACATAGGAGCCAACAAGTTCGCAATCCTTCCTGATTTCCTCTTGCTCAAATATATTGCCCGGCGGAAGTGTATGAGTAGGAGAATGCAGCATGCCCAAGTCCTCAGAGGTAAGGTGCAGAGCAGGCTGCTGAGGGCATTTAAGAGAAGTCAGTGACCAATTATCAGTCGGAGAGGTGACACAGATACTTGGGGAGATCGTTAGGCAGGGTAATGGGGATGATTTCAGCCTAAACATTGTGTACTGTTGATGTTCTGGTTATACGTTAAAATTGTTATTACCTTAGAACAACAATAAAATAAAAACATTTATATATTTTTTAAAAATGCCTCTTCAATAGCCAAGAATTGTGCTGAACTTTTATTTTCTTTCTTGAAGGAATGTTTGTCAAGGCTGTTCTCTGGCTTCTGCGCTGTACAGTCTGTGGAGATGTGTGAAAAGCCAAGGCTAGGAGAAAAGACAGAAGCACCCAAGTCCAGGTTCTTCAATTCTAAGATGCCTTTGGTAAATCAAGAACATTGAGCAGGGTGGGAAAAAGTTGAGTGCTCTTTAAAAAGTCCAGAGCAAATGCTTCATGACTATCCTTTTGTTACAAATTCCTGTCCTGGGCTGACTTAAGACAGACTTGCAGTTTGTTGCTTGCCTATGTGTCAGTCTCTGAGACTAACAAATGCGGTTTGCGTAGCACAAAACTTCACTGTAAATTCTGAATGTACCATCTCCCCCAAGTATTATAATGGAAATAGCACTTTAATGATGGGGTGGGGGAAGGAGAGCACGCACTGCCTACAGCATCCGTATCATGCTTTTGTGTTCTGGAAGATGCACGTGGTTCTCCTCTCTTTCTCTTCCCTTGCACCCCCTGCCCCAATCCCCATTAAAAATCCAGCTGCACACATTGACCCAAACACAGAACTGAGCCATGGAGGCAACACGCATGGCTGCCCCCCTCTCTCTCTAGTGTTAAAAGAGCCAATCTATAGAAGAGGGTGATCTGGCTTCCAGGTGGGGGGGGACGGGACACGATGAAGACAACTGAACAGCCAAGAAGAGCAAGGGGTATTTGATGGCCACCTGGAGCATTTATTTAGCTGGCTGGCTAAGCACCTTGTCCTTTGGGCCATATGTAAGTGAAAATAGACCCAGTCCATAATAATTTGTTTCTTGCCTCGTAGGGCTTCCAGGTTGCTTATGTGGTATTCAAGAGTCCTGCTGGGGTGCAAGCTGCCAAATCCTTATCAACACAAGAGCCCCTAGTGCTGTCTTCAAGTGGACATCCTCTCCAAGCTGGCATTTGTAGTAAGTTAACCACAGATGCCTACAACTTCCCTCTTTTTCCCCCCAAGTCTGGCATACCGGTGTGTAGGGATTCCATGTTTGGCTGCACACAACACTCATTGACGAGGGTTGGACAGGTCAGGAAGACCCCGGGGTTCAACTCCCCATTCAGCCATGATGCTCACTTGACATTGGCCCGTCATTATCTCTCAGCTTCACCTACCTCATAGAACTGCTGTGATGATGATGTGGGATGGGACTTGAATTCCTTAGAGAAAAAAGGATTGGGACAAAAACTAATAAAATACTGATGTCAGCCAAAATGGGTGCCCATCTCTCAACTTAAGTATGTTAGTTTCCTTGTCCTAGTTCTCCCCCCCCCCTCTGTATTTCATAGACACCTTATTCAACCTGATCTCACCCAAATGCAGGACTTCAACATATGTTGTGTTTCATTTCTATCCACCACCATTACCAAAAGCAAGGAAGAGAATAAGGGCAAATAATGGTCATCGATCCAGTGTTCCTGGACATTAAGTTTTATAGCACTGTCAGGGTCTGCAGCCCCAAAAGGCAAATTAAAACGGCACCACAATGTCTTGTCTTAACTTATGCCATGATGTCACAGGGAATCTCCTTCGTTTTTCAGAGAATAGTGGCAATCAGAACTTGTTTTGAGGAAGACTTATAGTAAGAGGATTGAACTCAATAGCCAGGCACTAGGTTTGTGCAATTGCATTGGTATTTCTTAAGTGCAGTTGTATATTGTAGCTGCAGTTAAAACAGCTACCAGCACATCACTGCTCATTGGCCTGTGAGCAAAGTGGTTCACAGGTGTTCCAAGTTACACAAGTTGTAATTCCTGCAAATGGTAGTAATTAGATCTTTCCTTCCTTCCTTTGTTGTGGTTCCACACAATTCAGCCCATGCTTTGCAGTATATGAAGAGGTCTCAGGTTCCCAAAATGCCCTCCCCTTCTGCTATCTTGATAATGGTTCCACTGTAAGGTAATTGCCAACTTTTCTTTTTCTTTATCTCAGAATGGATTGCCAGGTATGCAGCTTCACTTGTGGATCCTGCTGAGCTGAAGACGGAGGTGGATGCATTCATGCAAGACTATGACCAAAAGGTTGCAAAGGTATGGACTGCTGGAGATGTAATTGTGCTAACCAAGCATGCATTTCCCTTGAAGGGTCCTTTCAGTCCAGCATCTCCTGGCGTTAGTTGTGGCTGGATGGAGAGCCGGTGTGGTGTAGTGGATCAGAGTGGAGATCCCCACTCAACCACAAAGCCTTGGGCCAGTCTCTCTGTCTCAGCCTACCCTACATTACAGGTTTTTTGTGAGGATAAACTGGGGTGGGGAGTACCATATATGCCACGCTGAGCTCCTTGAAAGGAAGGGCGAGATATAATGTTGTCTGAGTGTGGAAAGCTAAGCAGGGTCAGGCCTGGTTATTACTTGCATAGGAGACCCCTCTAGTTTCCTGCATCGAGCAGGGGGTTGTAGTAAGTTGGACTTGATGGCCTTGTAGGCTCCTTCCAACTCTATGATCCTATGATATCCTATCCTATCCTATGAATGTAATAAATGCATGTTATAATAGAGAAATCTTGTGTGCAAGCATGATAGCAGTTTTTTTTTCCAATCTGTTACCTGTTGACAGTGCACTTGGCCAGGGTAATTTTCTCTTCTGTAAGGTAAATCTAGATCCAGGATGTTTGGAGTATCACATTGCCCATGTTTCCTGGCTAACAGTGCAATCCTGCTTTCCTCGGCAAGCCTGTTTCCAGCCACTTTGTGCATGGCAAAGGACTTGGGCTTCAGAGTCCTTCACTCAGGGGCTATGAAGTTCAGGTGGAATGTCCTCTAGATTACCAACGGTGTTTCTGAGTTCAGCTGGTAACTGTGAAATCAAAGCAACAGTTTTCTAAATGGCTTGAACTGCATTCCTTTCCTCTCCTTGACCTCCCATTTTTCCGCATGTCCCTTTTATTGACACAGGAAGAAGCCAAAGCTGAGGAAGAGGATGGTGTCCCCGATGAAGAAGGGTGGGTGAAGGTGACAAGGAAAGGTCGAAGGCCTGGACTTCCACGGACAGAGGCAGCCAACTTGCGGGCACTGGAGAGGGAGAAACGCAAGAGAGCTCGCAAGGAACTGCTCAACTTCTACGCTTGGCAGCATCGTGAGACCAAGAGGGAACGTGAGTACTTGGCGGCTATCTCACTTCAGTGGGAGTTGATGCAGGGAAATGTCCGTTGACATAATAAGAGTTATTGCCTTCTGATTATGTCTCACTGAGTTCCTTCAGTGTGGTTAAATCATCGGGCGCTTTGTAGAAGGGCAGGGTTTTAAAGCTCCAGTGTTCTCCATGTTTCTTTATTTAAACCACATAGCTGGCTGGGGCATGCTGGGAGTTGTAGGCCAAAAACATCTGGGGACCCAAGGTTGGAGAACACTGGTTTAAACAGTGGCATTCTCTGGCCTACCACACTTGCTCAGGACACACGTCTCCATACATGTCTGCAAACTACATTTCCTATGTTCAGGGAATAAAGGAGCAGTTTGAGTAACTTCAGATTGTTCAGTCTAGGTAGCAAAGTACCCTTGTAATGTACTAGGGAAGCAACAGAGATGAGATCAGAGCTTTTCCAAAAACTGAATTTTATTTAGAAAGAATAACAAGCCAGCAATTTAATACTTCACTGTGAGGGCTGCCCGAGATGGGAACGGGATGAAAAGTGATGCTGCAGCGAAGCACTGGGTTTCTTCGGCTTCCGAACTGCAGGCGATAAACTGCAGGGAGAATTTAAAAGCTGACCAGAGCATGGGTTTTTTAAAAAGTTTTCCTTCCTTATGCTCTGGCTGAAACGCAGGACAGGGAGTGTGGTAATCCTTAGTGCCAGGATAATTCCAGAAAGACAGTAAAAAGACTTTGGTTGTGGCGAGGCTTTACTGGACAGGGTCCACTGAAAGTGAGAGTGCAGAAGACGAGCACTCAAAGTTGGAATTTCAGACCAAGTCAGATGATGATGATCACAGCAAGACTATTTTCTGGAACTACTTGGTGTTCAGGGGTTTGGAGGCACGAGAATGGGCTACCTAGCCAGGAGCCTCTAAAGCGCAGGCAGAGTGTCTGCCAGCAACAGGGGCACACTTTAAGGGCTGTAGGGAAACTCCCGGAGTTCAGGGTTCTGAGGCAGTCATAACCTTTGATTACAAAGAGAATAAATCACAAGAGAACAGCAATTTCCAGCAAAAGAAAGGTGGTTGTTTTGCTCCTGTTTAGGGTCTAGCTTTAGGTGGAGTTCAAATTACTTCTTGTAAAGGACACTTGAAATCTTAGGGCTCCCCATAGCCAGTCAATAAGTGATACAGTAAACAACTTAACGACTCAAGAGTTCTGTGGTTCACATATCACAATGAACAAACCAGGAATGTGGGTTGTTTACCAAAGCAGAAATAAGCAACAGCAGCAAGTATGTGGAAGGTAGCTCGTTTGCTCGTGTGTAGCTGACTGGGTTGTTGTGATGTGCAAACCAGGTCGAAATGGTGGCTGAATAATGCTCTCCAGCAAAACTGCTGTTGCTCTAAATTGGGCTTTGTTGTATAAAATAACTGTACAAGGCATGACATATGGATGGTGTGAATTTTCATAAGGCTGCAACCTCTAGCTTTTCAATTTTTAATTAAACACTCCAAAAATGTATAACCTATGGCAGAGTGGAAAACCCTTTTTCTATGGAGGGCCACTTTCCTTTTGGGGGGTGATCTGGTGGGGGTGAGCGGTGTGCGGGGCTAGGGCCAGCAGTGATGAGACCACCCCTTTTTCTGCCTGCCTGCCTGCCAGCCCACCCAGCAGGATGCCAGGTGAGGGTCACATTGCTCTTGTTTGAGGAGTGAACTGTTCACTTGAGGAGGGCTGCATGAAATTTGGCCAAGGGCCAGAGACTGCTCATTCCTGGTTTCTAAGCTTGGGCTGAACACCCTCCTAATCTGTTCCTCTGCTGGTGACACAGCAGTGACTAAGCTGGAGGTTATAAAAGCATTCCCTCGCCTCACTGCCACCCCATCAGACTGTTCATCTGCTTAGTCTTGGTATAACCGTCTTGGATGGGTAGTGGTCAGCCCGAGTTTCATCTGAAGTCTCACTGCAAGGATCCCCCAGGATGGTTTCATAGCACACCTCAAAGCAATTAATAGCAGAGTTGGAAGTCTTATGCGGGTCAGAATGGTTAAGTGCTACACTGATGAAATCTCTTAAGGTTTCATTCTTTTCATATCCTTTCATGTCTAATCTGCTCTCTTATGTGTCTTTCAGACATAGCTCAGCTGAGGAAGAAATTTGAAGAGGACAAGCAGAAAATTGCACTCATGCGGGCACAGCGAAAGTTTCGGCCCTACTGAGTTGCAGAATCTACAGTTGTTAGCCACAGTAAGAAGTGCACAGAGAGGTTTTCGTGGGGCTTTTGGGAAGCCAGCCTTGATACCTGCTCTTCCCCCATGTTAATGTATCTCCTGGACTGTGACAGGTGAAAGAGCTGTAGAGCTAAGAAATGCAGCCATGTTCGCTAAGATTGTGTATTGGTGGTAGTTCACAAGTGAGTATCGCTGTGACTGACTGCTTCATGGATCATGCTACCAAGTCCCTGGCACAATCTTCACTTCAGCCCGTGGCTTCCCACCCAAATACCTTGAGGACTTTTGAAGCAGTTTTTTTGGATGAAGCAGACATGTGACTTCAATTGTAAATAAAATTTTATATGTGCTCCAGCATGCCTTTTCAGTCTCTCCATCTTCATTGGTCTGCCACTTTTCAAAGTATGTGGTTTGCTGGATAACTTATAAGACAAATTGCCAGGGAGCCTGCTCTGAGTAGCTGTTTCTCTAACCTGCACAAGCACCTGCAACGGCTGCAGTGCAAAGCATGCTTGGTGATTAATGTAGTATAAAATACTGAGTTCAAAGAACAATGGGCATGGTGGGATGTGTACTGCAGCAGCGGAATAACTGAGGGTTGGGTTGCTGGGTAGGTGATCCTTACCTTCCTGTCTCCCCCTTCATGTGAAGAGAGAATCAGTGGAGCAAGTAACTCATTTCACAGTTCTCAATATGGTGTTTATCTGTCCCTTGAATGGAGAAACCAGGAAGCAATATAGCTAAATAAAGCCTCCTGCTTGTTTTTAAAATTGCGCTCAAACACTTCAGCTTCCAGAGGTACTGAAGGGTTGTGTGCTACAGCTGTTCTTTCCTCTTCCAGCTTCTCTTTGATACATGGGCACATTTGGAAATGTGAGACATTGTCATGGGCAAGTTATTTGACCTTTGTGGTGGAGCACATGACACTGTTTGAGTACACTGGGTCCGAGGCAGGGCTTGCCTTTGAGCCCCAAATACCAAGCCATATGGTTGATCCTACATAGCACAATACAAAAACAATTTCACAGAAGGAAAACTGGATCTCACACACACACTCAATGCCTGTGGCCACAAAGGAATTCTGAGGAAATGAAGATGTCTGGGGGCCACTAGTTCACTCTGCAGCACACTCAGCAGGTGCTGAGGAGGCTTATGGAGCATCTCTAAGGAAGGTTTTGAAGTGATGTAGTGTGCACTCCTCTGCATGTTCAGACAGAAAAAAGTCCTACAACTCCCAGAATGCCCCAGCCAGCATGGCTGGGAGTTGTAAGACTTTTTTTCTGTCTGAATATGCACAGGAGCACACCCTTAAAGTATTGGTGGAAGAGAAGTGTTAGCTTCAGTACCTACACTTGGTAGGTTCACACTGTTAATACAGCAGAGGAGAAGAACCCTTGCTGGAGCATGATATGCAAAGATAGACAAGCACAGACATGCAATTTCTCTGCGCTACAAGCTAAATGTATCTGTCTGTCACAGAAGACCCACTTCATCCTGCCATGCCTTCTGTATGATGGCCTTAATGTAGGCACTGTCCCCTGCCATTCCTCATAGCTGCAAGTACAGGCCATAGGGTGGTATCTGTTGCCTCCTTAAGAATCAAGAACTGCCAAAGGCTTTATTGTTTAGGAAGCAAAGAAAAAAAAATATCGCAACTTAAATTTACTCCCACTTCTATCAACCTGTATCATTTAATGAAATCGTTTGAAACTGGTTAGGGCTATTTTAAAGACTTTAAAATAAGGAACCTTTCCTAAAATGCCTCCTCAAGTTTATTACAAAGCTGATTTTAACTCCGGACCAGTATGAATAGCTAAAACCTTTCCTTGACTGTACTGACAGCTGTTGTCTATTTAGAACACCAGGCTCTGACCTAAAAGAAAAAGTCATCTGCTGTGGTGAGCTCTGATATCAAGCACATGAATTAACATTCGAAGACAATCCCACAATCAGCTCATATGCTCCCATTCAGTGTTGTGTATAACCAAATCAAAGCATTAAGGAAGAACTGACTCTAACTTAGCCATTCCGTGGAAATGGAACAAAGGACTGTTCATGTTAGATGCTTCATTTTTTCCAGACAATAGTGAATAAGCAGCAGAAGAGCTTCTCCTACTTTAAGGCACATTCTTGGCAATAGTAAATACGTAAGGCTCCAGTGTTCATTCCGCTCCACTCCAGGAAGCTTGGATATCTGTTACCTCCTGTGCAAGCTGTCAGCACTATGCCACAAGCTTTACTCCTGCAGACCGCTGAACAACAGTATTCTCTCTAAAGCAGGACTGGTTCTTCATATGGAATCCATCTGTTAGTAGGTCTGCTGTGGTGGTGATGATGCTGGTTACAGACTGGCTTTGAGGCTCTGGTCCTTATTTAAGAAGGTGCTGATTATCCCAGCCACAACCTCAGGCTCGTTCAGGTGGACAAAGTGATTCCCAGCAACTTTGACAAGGTGGAAACGCTAAGGACAAGAGGGAAAACAGTGAGGAACAGACTACGCAGGAGAAAATCCAGGGATTTGAAATAGAGGAACTGATAAATACTATTAAAAATGCCTTATTTATGACATTTGTATGCATCCCATAAAGTTCTCTGGGTGCCTTATAATAAACAAACATAAAAACTATTTAAATACAGAATAAAATATAAAACCATACAATCAAAAACAATTTACAATGTGACAAAACTCACAGCACCCCAAAATCACACAGATTTTAAAACTCTGAGGTCCAGACCATATGAGTTATTTAAAAGACCTGGGGAAGCACTTCAGCTGGTCTTATGAATGGGTATATAAAGAAGGCTGAGTCACCCAGAGAAGCTTCTGTATATGGCAATGGAAGCTTAGAAGCCACTCAGCAGTTTTACTGAACTGTTGACATGACCTGTGTTCAGTGAAGGCTTAAAAAAGAGGAAACTCAAAGCCAGTATCGTATTCAGCACTAGTGCTAACGCAAATTACATTGCGCTGGAGCAATGGGTTTTCCAGGCAAGCCCAGTGCTCCAGTAAACGCTATTGGCGCTGCGCTGGAAGTAGTTTATGCTAGTGCAACTTTATTTATATTAGTGCTAGTGCTGAATACGATACTGCCCCAAATTCTGTAATTCATATGTATTGTGCAAGCGTATTATAAAGAATTTTGCTTCTTCCCATCTGGGAGACGAGCAGAAGCATGCAGGGGACTGCAACTTTGCACACTGGAAATCCTGCTCAAGAAGATGCCCTGTTTTCTTTCTTCTATTCCCCCAGTCCCATTTAGTGATATTTCCCTAAGCATGACCTCTAGCTCTTCAAGCCCATCACATCAGGCTTAAAGGCTATGCTAAAGAGTGCATTCTGCACCCATTACCAAGTTTGTAATCACAACTGTCAGATATGCCTAGCCCTACTCATACATCTTCTTTTGCTGCCTGAGACACAGATACCAAAGTGAAGGAAGCAGCTATACAATAAGGCCAAAGCAAAAACAGGTCAAGCCAGGGGTGTCCGCCAGACTACTCCGTTCACTCACCAATTTTAGGAAGGTCCTGAATGCTTCCTGGAGTTGCTCCAGAAGGTCCAGGGAGTCACTTTTGGTAAATATCCCACTTTGTGCTCTAGAAAGAAAACTCCTAGTTGGTTCTGGTTGCACATAAGGGCAGGAATACATTAAATAATGTGCATGCTATATGTGGAGAAAGCCAACCCAAGCCCCCTGCCTGACACACACACACTCACCAAGAAGGGGGGAAGGAGACCCATGGGGGGGGGGGAGACAGCCAGTCTCCACAGATGCAAAAGGGGACAAACAACATCTGCATAGAATCAACCCAGGGGGGAAGGCAGGAATCATCCCCAGGTTTGTCAATGCTCTCGCATATCAGCCCCATCTACATAAGACTTGAATACCTCTCCAGAGCAGACACTTCTGCACCCCTAAGAAATGGCCACTCAACACCATAGGATGGGACCATTAAGCAAGTGGCTTCAAAGGGACCCCACCCCACGGGGGGAGGGCGTCACCCCACCTGACCCAAAAGGCCGCCCCTCAGGGAGGGTGTCAACCCACCTGATTATGGAGGGAGGGGCTACCTGAAACACCAAGGTATAAAACACCCTGTGCAAGGGAACTGGGTTGTTGGACCTGATCAACAATCTTGCCCCATGCCTGGGGTAAGAGAACGAAGGATCGGCAACCCCGGGTAGCCACACCCGGCACGCTCCAGCTAGCTGAAATCACTGGTCGCTTGGGTTGACCGGACCCCCGGGAAACCAAGCTGAAATCACTCACAAGCCGCTTGGGTAGACCGGGCCTCCGCCGGGAACCCAGCTAGCCACTTGGGTAGACCGGGCCTCCGCCGGGAACCCAGCTAGCAGCGTGCGGTTGACCGGGTCTCTGCCGGGACCCGAGCTGAACTAACTAGCTGAGAGCCCTGAAATCACGGTGTCCTCAAGACTTCTTGCTTGCTACTTTGTACCGTACTGATAAGCTGTATTGCTGGCGTGTGTCTGGGTTTGTAAAGGTAATGTTGTAAATAAACTTGTTTTCTAAAAGATACTTCTGTGGCTATAAGTTATCCCTTTGTTCTGGGCTAAGGGTGATAGTCGCTGGGGACCTCGGAGAAGGCCGCCCCAGGACTCGCTACCCCCTTAGCATTGAACCCACGCAGAAGACCAGGTTGTCGGTCTTCCACTCTATAATTATGCAGGATTTCACAGGTAGCTTGCATTCATCTGTGTGACTACCATGATCTTTAATGGAATTCCACGCTGAAACAAGGTTTAGGTACCCACAGCAGTGCTCTAGAAATGGTTTATTCAGCTTTATTCTTGGGACAGACCGGTGGAGCAATGGATTTTTCTTAATTGCCCCCACCTCCACCCCTTTCTCTCAGGCAGAAAATCAACAAATAGCACTTGTAAGTCACTTACATAATCATCAGTACATCCGCCTGGATTTTTTTCAAGACATCCACATTTTCATTTGCAGGGATTTGCTATAGGTGGAATATAAAACGACACATAAGAGAGTGAAACAGACAAGGCTGGCTAGCCTTCTGCGTTTTTCTGAGCACCTGGAATTCCTTGTAGAGCCTGATGGCTTGCATGCATTCCTGACAATCAGCTTGTATGTGCCCAAGCATCTATCCCTCATAATATAGGAAATAGGCTCGAAAACATACCAGGAAGTGTCTGCAAAACTCAGCCACTAATTATTTCTGCCTCTTCCAGGCATTTTGTAAATCTCTCTAAAAATCCCTGCGCTTTTATGAAGGAAGCCAGTACGGGGCAGAGAAAGAGCTATGCAATTTGCACTGCCTTTGGGAATGGCACTTGCCTTAGTCTGGTAAGAAGTGACTTGCACACACTGAAGGCGACTGCTGCAAGGAATCCACAGCACTCCAGCAGCCACCGTTGTGTGCGGCATCTTCCCCCAAATCGAGACATCGGCGAGTGCAATATGGTGCCAAGCACCCATGGCTGCACCACCCCTCCTTATCCTGCACTGGGGGAGATGAACATGGGCCAGCAGTCACACGCACACACACCTGGCCCTCCAGCCATTCATCTGTTTGGCGGAGGAGAAACAAGGAGTGCTCCAGAAATGCTATTATCCTTGCCAAAATTCGCCCAGAGGGCAACTGCCTTTTGGTCTAAGTTACCGCACAAGTTGCTGCACAGATAAATGAGGAAGAGGAATCACAAAACATTTTGCATTGCTGTGAAGCGATTAGTAGTGAATTACGTTAGCATAGCCTGCCCCAGCCTCGCACCGTTCAGATGTTTGGGACTTCAACCCCCAGCAGTCCTGACGGTTGCCATGCCAGCTAGGGCTGCTAGGAGCCGTAGTCCAAAACATCTGAAGGGCACCAGGTTGGGGATGGATAATGCGTGTTATGTCTGATAAGTGACCAGTGGACACACACACACACACACACACACTTGTTCCATACAATTGGGACCTGCAACAAAACGTTGCAGTGTTCTGTCCAGTGTTCCAGTCAACCATGCCCTCCTCTAGGACACTCCATTCCATTCCCATTCCCACTCCACTTTCTGTTCCCCCACCCCCAGCAGCCAGTATTCTGTGGCCACGAGCTACATTCAGTCTTCACTGGGCTGCTTTGGGTCCCCCTCCAAGGATTCTTTCCCCTAAAGATTCTTTGTACTTCTGCAAACCTTGGGACTCCCCCAAGCCTGCTGACACCTCCTTCTTATTTAGCCTCCCATTTTGGCAACATAAGCAATGGGCAACACTCGCCTCTGGCCATCAGAAATAGAGGGAATGATACGAATATGCTGATGCACAATGCGCCCTTCTTGGGCATACACATGAAATACTGTTTCTTCTTCAGGCTTAAATGAGAAAGTAGAGTCCAGGTATCTTAAGAGAACAGATTCAAATTTCAGCGCAATATTCTCTTGCATCTTCACGTACCCTGTTGTGCATTAATATACTGGCATGTCTAGCGTGCTTTCATTTGCTCCGCGCATCTTAAGTGCCCTTTCTGCTCCTTTTTATTTTTCCTTTGGGGGAAGGGGAGGGGACAGCACTACCCAACATCAACATAAGATGTTGCCTTCCAGGGAGTCGCACCATCAGTCCATCTAGCTAGTCATCATCTCTACATTGCCTGGCAGTGACTCTCCAAGGTCTCGGCCAAAGCTGAGGTGGAGCTTGGGTTTACTCCAAACTTGCTTAAACAGGATCACTGCGGATCCTGGGGTGCCGATTTCTGCACCCAGTACCAATTTCTGCGGCTTGTACAGCAACTGCCTAAATCACAGAATACACACAATCCTAGGCACTGCTATCTGTTGTTTCAATGATGTTATTTAGTTGTGCAATTTGTTTTACAGGAATTTTCATCTTCAGAAGAGCTCTGTAGGGTAGGCAGAAATAGCTGGAAATGAAATATTCCCATATGCTGCCACCTAACAAAAGGCTCTCATAGCCATTCATTTGACAGAGGAAGAACTGAGGCAGAGAGACCAATATGCCCAAGGCAAGTTAAGAGAGCTCAAGCCTGAAGAGGCATTTGGGCCTAGTTCATCTGCGTCCAGCCTGCTAGACATTCTTTAGGTGGATGAGAAACACAGAAATAAAAATAAGACTAGAGCTTACCATAACGACTCTCACATCTCTGTTATAAACTAAACCTGCAGAACAAGGGAAAAATTAGATCCCAGATTTTGTGCTATACAAACTTTCCCTCGGTTTCTTTCTCTAACACAGTAGTAATGAGGGAAATTATTATAAATAGTAAACTGGAGTGAATGGCAGAACTTGAAGGATCAAAAAGTTTAAGGGTTGGATCCAAATTTAGGCGAGTTCAGCTGGGCTCACAGAAGGGGACTTCCCCACCACCTCCTCCCCAGGGCCACCCCTCAAGACCCCTGAAAATGCTACACAGATCCTGCTGAGTGCGGTGAGCTGTGGTGCACACGGGAGTGAGGGATCCTGGAAAAATGGACAGAGGCACTTTCCGTGAGCAGAGCCCTTCCGTCCATGGAAGGCAGTTCCCGGGTCCAGCCCTAAGACCAGGACTGGATATTTAACCACAGCATACTCCAGTCACTGCACTAGATCAGTGAGGATATTCCAAGCCTTAGGCAGAGCCGGCCCATTGGTACACCTCGCCTACTCAGGCAACTGTCAGCAGCCTCAGGCAGGGCTCCCCAACAGCCCTGCTCCCAGAGATCTTTTAACTAGCGACGGCAGCTATTAAACCTGGGACTGGAAGTATGAGACTCTTTGCAACTGTAAGGACTCTCAGCATCCACTTTTGCTGTCCACCTGTTAAACCCTGCATCCCAGGAATATAGAATTTAAAAGCACATGATCATCCGCAACTACCACAGATTTTTCAAGAACAAAGTGTATACAAGCAAAGACTTCCAGCCGGAAAGAGGCCGCCACAGGCCATGCCCACAGAACAACCTCGTCATGATGCCCCGGACTGAGCCCTGGTGGTGTTGAATTTTTACACCAGGTTGGACTGTGGGCTTTGCCTCAAATTACGCACGGCTATCGCCTGCCAACGGCCTCCCTCCCTCCCTCCCTCTCTGTGGGCACCCCCAGGCCTGTATTAAATATATGTATCAACAATACACGTGTTGAATTTTAACAAACCACAATATGCTGTACAAGAAAAACAGCCGCAACTGATGACACAACACGGCTTTCTAAGCAAAATTGGGTGGATGAGTATTATACATATTCCCGATCTTTCACTGGCGTTGGAGGGCCGTGCAATAACGCAGGGCTAGCCGAAGGTCTCCTTCCACGAAGGCAGACGTGGGCAAGCCCTACAGTGTTCTCCAACCTTGGGTCCCCAGATGTTTTTGGCCTACAACTCCCAGCATGCCCCAGCCAGCATAGCTGCATGTGAAACGGCATGCGCTCTGCCAGTGGCCCATGCTCCCCTGACGTCAAGTGTAGTATTGCAAAACAGCCAGCCCACTGCAGTGTCTTCTTACCTCCTGACACCTCAGTAGCCCCTCGCTGCAGGAGTATCTTTCCACTCTCTTCTGTCAGGTGCCTGTTTGCCTCTAGTAGCCTACGGAAGTCAAGGGAAAAATACACACAAGTTTGCCGCTGAATGAATGGGTAGGAAACATATCCTCGGAAGTGCCACCCTCTACTTACCCCATATGTCTTGTTGAATGTTACACAGCCAAAGCTCTCCGTCTTGAATCTCATTCTCCTGCGATCAGCTGCTGCTGCTGCTGTTGTTAAGTTTTAGCTTGTCCTATTTGCAATTCCGCCTTATTTTGTTTCATCCAGAGAGGTGCTAACTCAGGGGTGCAGAACCTCTTTCAGCCCAAGGGCCAAATTCCATTTCAGAGAAGCTCTTGGGGGCCGCATTCCAATGGCGGGCAAGGCAAAAGGAGCGGGGTCAAAATACCAAAATTACCAGCATATTGTAGCTTAAAGCTCTTACTGCCAGTAACTAAGCCTTAAGAGAGGCATTTCAACCTTTTAGAATGGGGAAAGAACTGCACAAAAGGTGGGAAACCAAGGGGCCATGGCCATTTGGGGAATCCCACAAGGCCGGATCTGGCTCTTGAGCCTGAGGTTCTGCACCCTTGAGCTACGTGTACTCTTTCAACCAAATCCCCAACATTGTAGAACACAACAATATAATTGGGTTCACAAACTCATGGTAGGTAGAATTTCCAAAAGCAGCTACTAAGATTTCATAGATTTCATAGATCATAGAGTTGGAAGGGGCCTAACAAGGCCATCGAGTCCAACCCCCTGCTCAATGCAGGAAACTAGAGGAGGGGTCTCCCATCCAAGTAATAACCAGGCCTGACCCTGCTTAGCTTTCCACGCTCAGACAAGCTGAGCCAGCGTGAGCCACAGGCCTGTATATAGAATCATAGAATCATAGAAAAGTAGAGTTGGAAGGGGCCTACAAGGCCACCGAGTCCAACCCCCTGCTCAATGCAGGAATCTAGGTCAAAGCATCTCTGACAGATGTCTGTCCAGCTGCACCTTGAATGCCTCCAGAGTGGGAGAGCCCACCACCTCCCTAGGTAGTTGATTCCATTGTCTTATTGCTCTGACAGTCAGGAAATTTTTCCTGATGTTTAGGTGGAATCTAGGTTCCTGTAACTTGAGCCCATTATTCCGTGTCCTGCAAACTGGGATGATCGAGAAGAGATCCTGGCCCTCCTCTGTGTGACATCCCTTCAAATACTGGAAGAGTGCGATCATATCTCCCCTCAGTCTCCTCTTCTGAAGGCTAAACATGCCCAGTTCTTTCAGTCTCTCCTCATAGGGCCTTGTTTCCAGTCCCTTTATCATCCTTGTTGCCCTCCTCTGAACCCTCTCCAGTTTGTCTATGTCCTTCTTAAAGTGAGGTGCCCAGAACTGGACGCAGTACTCAAGATGAGGCCTAACCAGTGCCGAGTAAAGGGGAATTATCACTTCCCGCGATTTGGAAGCTATACTTCTATTAATACAGCCCAAAATTGCATTTGCCTTCTTTGCAGCCACATCGCATTGCTGGCTCATATTCAGTTTGTGATCTACCACAATTCCAAGATCCTTCTCACTTGTAGTATTGTTGAGCCAAGTGTCCCCCATTCTGTAACTCTGCATTTGGTTTCCTCTCCCTAGGTGCAGCACTTGGCATTTATCCCTATTAAATTTCATTCTGTTGTTTTCGGCCCAGCGCTCCAGCCTATCGAGGTCACTTTGAATTTTGTTTCTGTCTTCCAGAGTATTAGCTGTTCCACCCAACTTTGTGTCATCTGCAAATTTGATAAGCATTCCCTGTACCTCCTCATCCAAGTCATTAATAAAAATATTGAAGAGCACCGGGCCCAGGACCGAGCCCTGTGGTACCCCGCTCGTTACCTCTCCCCAGTTTGAGAAGGAACCATTGATAAGCACTCTTTGAGTCCTATTCTTTAGCCAATTGTGGATCCACCTGATAGTTGTTCCATCTAGCCCACTCTTAGCTAGCTTACTAATCAGGATATCATGAGGCACTTTGTCGAAAGCTTTGCTGAAGTCCAGGTATATAATGTCCACAGCATTCCCACAGTCCACAAGGGAGGTTACCTGATCAAATATGTAGACTTCCAACCTTAGACCGGCAGAAGCTTGAAGTGAGCCTGGGTGGCTTTATTAGCATCTCATGCTGTTGTAGCACTTTATTGCCTTGGACACTTCCTGAAAGGATCCAGAAGTAGATGCCCAAACAGGTCCTTGAGCTTGGTGGATCATTTGTGTTAAACAGTAACCAGTTATGTTTGAAATGTTTGTAAGTTAAAAAAAGAAAAGAATGAAAAGCCTTTGACAAAGAAGGCATTTGAACAAAATACTTAAGTTCTCAGCACTATTTCCCTGCTTGTCCTGCATTTTAGCTTTCCGTGCCGGTATCCTAGCTGTGGTTTTGTTTGTTTTAAGAGGGCAGAGGAATCTGCAACAGAATGCCTCCATGAAGTATTTTATTTATTTAGTATATTTATACCCCGCCTTTTTTTCCTGCAAGGAACCCAAGGCGGCTTACATAATCCTCCTCCTCCTCTCCATTTTATCCTCACAACAACCCTGTGAGGTAGGTTAGGCTGAGAGTCAGTGACTGGCCCAAAGTCACCCAGTGAGCTTCATGGCCGAGCGGGGACTAGAACCCGGATCTCCCAAGTCCCAGTCCAACACTCTAACCATGCCGAGAGGCAGAACTTGCAGAACAACAGATTATGAGGAGGGTCGGCCACTGGGTTAAACCCAAGGACACACATCTGGCAGGTCACATCCCACCGTGCCCCAGCGCAAGGCATGAACAACAATGTTTGCAGAGTCCAAGGAGAGAACTCACCTCTGAAGTGCTTCTTGAGGACTGCGCACTTTAGGGGAATGGAGCTGGTTGGCCTCAACTTTCAGCAGATTTTCAATACCCTCCCGCTTTAGCTTTAGCATTCTCTCCCAGTCCTATAAATCAGAAGCAATTACTGTATCCGCTTTCTGTAGTTCCTTGGAACCCAAGCTGCTCAAGACACACAAGACACCAGCAGCAGCCAGGGAACTGCAACAAAGCAACTTGCCAGGATAATTATGGCCACTGGCCCCCTCCCTCCTCTGACAAGTGAATGAGGTGATAATGAGGCTTCCAGTTTATTACTGTTCCTGACAGATTAGCTCCAATTTAGAGGTGTGAAGATGGGCAAGCAGAGCAAGTCTCTGTACAAGAATGCTTTTTCAGCTGTATCTATGCCAGTGTTCTCCCACCTTGGGTCCCCAGATGTTTTTGGCCTACAACTCCCAGCATGCTGGGAGTTGTAGGCCAAAAACATCTGGGGACCCAAGGTGGGAGAACACTGATCTATGCTAACCAACTTGAGCAAACAGGGGGCCCAGATTAAAAACAGGTCTGGGGGAATAGAGAGTGGAGCTTGATCCTCACCTTTGGCCTGAAAACCTTGCAGCCACTGAGAGAAAAGCCTTTTTCCTATCTGATTTTATTAGATTATTGTTTATTGCATTTCTGTACTGCCTTTCTGGAACCAACCAAGGCAGTTTACAAAAATTCAGGAAACAAGAATAAAAACCCAAATAGAAACATAGTAAAACGTTAAAAACAATCTTAAAGACCGTAACAATTTAAAAAGCCAAATTGAAAAGATGCATCTTGACCCTGTTCCTGAATGCAGAGAGAGTGGGAACCAGTCATAACTCCAGAGGGAGTGCATTCATTCCAGAGTTTGGGAGCAACACTGGAGAAAGCCATTTCCCACTTGCCCAACAAGCAGGACTCTCTGAGAGAAAAGGGCCTCCCCTGCTGATTTTAGTAACCAAGTTCATGCAAAGATAGGTGGTCTCTCAGATAGCCAAGCCCTAAGCCATTTAGGACTTTAAATGTTAACAACAATTTTAACTGAGCCAGGAAACCCATTGGCAACCAGCACAGATCTTTCAGTATTGGAGTGATGTAACAGTGCACCAGTTAGCAGCCTATGAGCCACATATCAGACCAATTGAAGCTTCCCGACACTCTTCAAGGGTAGCCCCATGTAGAGCGCCTTACAGTAGCCTAAGCATGATGTACCTAAGACATGAACAACTGCTGCCAAATCACACTGACTCAGGAATGGTTCCAGCTGCTGCACTAGACGTCTGTGCAAACACGCTCCTCGCCACCGCTACCACCTGAAGATTCAGGAACTCTCCCAAGCTACAAACCTGACCTTCCAGGGGGAGGGCAACCCCATCCAAAACAGGCTGAATCCCAGTTCCCAAGCCAGGCTTTCTGCTGACCAACAGCATCTTTGTTTTTTCTGGATTTAATCTCAGCTCATTTGAACAGATGGGATTTCTCCTACTTGAGGCTAGCAGTAACACTTCTTTGTAAAATTGTTTGCATTTTAATTAAAAGCTAAATGTTGCATTTCACCGGATTGAAAAATATCCTTTATTAAAGGTTAGTGTGTTATATTAGTTGATCCTGGGCATTCGGAAATAAGCATCGCTTAATTCAATGGAGCTTACTTCCAGGTAAGTATGACTGCAGTCATAATATTAAAAATGTCAGGACAAAACCTACAAATTTTACTCAAAAATAGCTTGATAACACGAAAATAATTTATAAACCCAATAATAAAAATGGAGTATAGAGCTATTAGAGGAGCCCATTACCATATCCTTTTTAATTACGGTATATGGTGAATGCCACTTATAATAAGGTTGATACAAAAAATAAAATGGCAGGATATGTAAGATATTAAAATAAACCTATTTTATAATCTTATTTTTAAGAGCAGGTGCACTTAATAAGCCTGGATACTGTGTTTTTCTGGATTCATTCTGAAGTAGTTGATTCAAGTTCTCAGATGTACCACTGGGGGAAAAAACGTCTGGCAATCCACAGCATTAATCTGTGATGGAGTCTTCTTGGGAACCTCTAGTGTTGGTCATTTATAACAAGTTGTTTCCTCTGTCTTTCACTATCCACTGTATTTAACTATGGAGTTTAGGGTGCAATCCTATGCAGAAAAAAGTCCTACAACTCCCAGCATTCCCCAGCCAGCAGGAAGTTGCAGGACTTTTTCTGTCTAAACATGCATAGGATTGCACCGCTAGAAGTTGTTTTATTGCTATGTCTGGCAACTGACACAAAATGCTTGTTTGCATTTTGTTGTGAATTTGTATATACTCCATTTTATTACTGTGTTTATCAATCATTTTAGTGTTATCAGGATGTTTTTGAACAAAGTTTGTAGTTTTTCTCCTGACCTGTTTAATATTATGCCTTGGTCTTGACTGGTCAGGAAACCACTCCTCTTAGTCTAGCTAGGACTGCAGTCATGCCACAAAAGGGATAGGGAGCAATCCTAAGCTCCCAGGGAGGGTGGCTGAAGGATGCTATGGAGCTCCCTCTCTGCCTGTGGGCCTTCCTCTCTGCAGGTAAAGGAGGACATCTGCCACCAGAGGCCTCCTCACTGCAGCAGCAGCAGCAGCAGCAAAGCAGCAAAGCTCAGTCACCGTCGCTGCTCCGGTGGTGGTAAGGGGATAAAAAGGGGTGTGTTGGCAGTGAACTGGGGGATCAGCCCCAAATCTTGACATAGGGAAGAACGGACGTTCATTGTACTTTTGACTTGAACGGTCAAATGTCTTCATCTTCTGCATGCAATATGAAGTGGGCCTAAACCCAGTTCTAGGTATCAGAGCAAATAGTTTAGTTGTGTTTCCTGCAGTTTCTAGAAAAGGAACTTGTCCATTATAAAGAGGGCAAAGATATTTTTGCTTGACTCTCTTGTCACATATCACCCCCTTACTGAGGAGGGCAGAGGTGGGGCTGTCTCCCACCTGCCCCACCACAGGCTCACCACCCTGCCCAAATGTAATTTCCTTCCATTGACACAAGAGCCATATGGTTTCTTCAGTTTATGTCATGTCTGTCAAATGCACTGCAAACGTGGGGAAAGATTTTGGAATCTAACCTTAGGTATTGGGCCAGAGGATTCCACCAGGATCAGCTTGTCCACCATTTCAGGGAAAATACATGAAAACTAAGAAGACACAGAAAGAGAAAGGACACTTAGTTCCTTTATCCCAGGTGCAAGTGTCATTTCTATCACTTTTGATGCCTAGATGGCATTTCTTAGTTTATTTCTGGGTTAGATACAAAAGGATTTATGTCCCAAGGAGAAAGGACACTTCTACAGGGTAACGCCCCATGAAAAATATACTCACCATGCCTCCAACTATTCCACCTATATGAAAGAAAATGAAGAGGGGTTTAGTATGAACCCACGTGACAGTGAGGCAGGCACACAAAGACGACTTCAAGGCCTGCTCCAGCTGCTCTGTCCCCTTCCTGCCCCACCCCCACGGCCACGGCCACTGATCACCAACTGCCTTGTGGTAAGGACTGGAGGAGAGCAAGGGGGCAGGCGAGCATAAGAGCAGGTGCTGCTCCTGTTCCAGCTGGGCTGCCCCCTTTCCTCACAGGCCATCTACCCCCAACTGCCCTGTGGGAAGGATCCTGCTGGTCTGTGTTATGTCAATATTGTTTATCGACTCTGTGTGTGTGTGTGTGTGTGTGTGTGTGTGTGTTTTGATGTTACTTATAAGGTATGCCACCTGGGAAAGATCCATATCCTGAAAGGCGAGATATAAACAATTGTAACAAAATAACCAACCAACCCACTCACGCACCCGAAGAGTAGAAACTCACTGGCAATAAGAGAACAAGTGAACCAAATGAGAGAAGATTTACGACTCGGGGGGGGGGGGGGGGGGAAGCTTCAATGACTTTCAAAAGAGTTGGCTGGAAGCCAACACTACTACATAAGAAACATCAAGCTGCCAAGGGTCAAGAGTCACTTACCAAAACTGTGACCCATGAGGGCAAATTGACTCCACTTCAATGCTAAAAAAAGAAAGAGAAAGAACTCCCTTAGAACTGAGAGCCTGAGTCAAGACCCAGATAGTCCAATCCCCACATGCAGCAGCGATTCCAGGGTTCAATGTCTGCTAACTGTTTTAATTGAACCAGATTAAGGCTAAAGGTTTACACCAACGCTGATAATCATACACCGAGAGTGAACAGCCAAGAAAGCTGTTAGTTCCTGTAAATACTATGCACCCTGACCAGTTTTGAGTGGATTTTATTTAGGAGAGTCTGGGGCCTGTCCAACGAAATAGTGCGCAGTGGCTTTATGCCTGGCCTTGAAAGTGGGTAGATGGGGAATCAAACTAAGGCCACTGGAACCAGGAGGGTAACCCTGGCCTGGCTACCATGGACCAGGAAGAGAGCGGAGGGGGGGGGGGACCTGTCTGTCTGCAGCCAGGATCAATGCAGATTCAGACCCCTGAGAAGCTCTCCATATGCTATGGAGGTGTTTAACCTGCTCACCTGCTACGACCCTGTGCACCTCATTCACATAGTCCAAGAAGTGATAAGGAAACCCGGCTGGCCGGTGGGATGACAGGCCGTGCCCGCCAAGATCCATTGCTATGTAATAACAGTCTGAAAGAGAAGAAGGGGAAGAGGAACGGGTCATGTACTAATCCGCACTCCAGTATATAACGGAGATGCACAATTAATTAAGACAAACCCACCTTTAGGGAGTAAGGGAATGAGCCTGTTGAAAGTGTTTGCATTGTCCTGCCAACCATGCAAACAGAGCACAGGTCGGCCTCGTGGAGATCCCCACGCCTTGGCTGCGATGTGGCCCCAGGGGACCATGAACTTCAGCTCTGAGACCATGCCTGAAATGAAACGACAGCTTTCACCACACCAGAGCACGTGCAGTGAAAGTTAATTATTCAGCACCGAGAAGATGTTTTTTTCCTAAGTGCCGCCTAGTGGTGCTGCAGAGCCAGCAAAGATAATCTTCCTCATGTCTCATAAACAACTGGACTCAACCTCGATCCCATAAACAGACCCTGCCCCTCCCTCCAAGCTACCAGCTTAGGTATGATCAGGCACTAGGGAGGCCTGCCTGGTCCCTCCTCTTCCAGCCTTCAGAAGAATGGTAAAGGCCATCCTTTTAGGCATGCTTTTAATGTTGCCTGCCCCTCTGAGCTGAATGTTTTGTGAGGTTCCAGTTTTAATTCAGCCTTATACATTTAGACTGGTTGGTTTTCCCCACAGTACTATTGACTTATACTTTTTATCAGCCTCTGTTACAGCCTTCCCCAACCTGGTGCCTTACCGGTGTTTCAGATTACAACTCCCCACATTCCTGACCATTGGCCATGCTGGCAGGGGCTGAAGGGAGTGGAAGGGTACCAGGTTGGGTAGGCTGCTCTATTACGTAGAACATACACTAACTAAATGCATTTCTGCAAACATGGTATTTCTCTCTCTCTCTCTCCCCCCCCCTCCCCCTTCCCTCTGGCGAAAAAAGAAGGGGGGGAGAATGGTGAGTGAGGAAATCTCCTTGCAGCTGCAGGAGGACTTTGGAACTGCTGTTACTATTGGCTCCTAACCTATCAAGAGACAGGACTGTCTGCAGTTTGACAGATTTGGCCACTCCAGTTGCGTGTGGGTGACACGTGACACAGACTGCTGCCGGCAGGGAAGACACCTAACTCCCTCTATGCACACTGGAACATTTTGTCCTGTGTGCCTGAGGGCTGCTCTTCATATGAGATTTTATACTTTGGTATGACAAAATGCAAGTAAGTGGGGCCTGCCGTGGGTGCCCTTTCCCAGTATCTTGCCCAGAGACGAGACATGGCAATTTAAGTGCATGCAAGGTATTAAGTACATAATGACAGATCCCCGTTAGATCACAGGCCAAAGATCCATCTAGTCTCCACGTTTTGAATTTCCAAGAGCAAACAGACAGATGTGAATGAAGGCAATGGCCCTTCCCTGCTTGACCTCAACATCTGGCATTCAGAAGTGTGCTGTCGCTGAACACAAGGGGTCCCATCATAGAGCAAACTCATTCTCCAAGTGCTTATCCTTATGTAGCAAAAATGGGATCAGCCATGCACAAGAGGGAAGTATCAGCAGGTGGGGGAGGGAGGGAGAAAGGTTTTCAGTAGAGTGGGGTTTTTTTTAATATAAAAAAACATGCAGGGGGAAAAAACTTAAAGGGCAGGGGGGGAAATCCAAAAATAGCTCAATTAGGACTGAGCACGCTCACTGGGCACAGAGTCTGCTGACGGTCTGTTGGGGGCGGGGTGGGAGGAGAATGGAAAATTGCTGGGGTGGCAAAGGAGATGGATAATCTGTACATGTTCAAAGGCAACCTCTTCATGTTTTAATTTTTTAAAGATTAAATGTGCAATTATAACAAGAAAAGAAAAGAAAACGGGGTAACATGACCCAAAAATTCCATTCAAATTAACTGATCACACCATTCATTTAAAAAGAGGGAGAAGAGAGGGGGAAAAGATTTCAGCAGTTCCATTTAAAATATATACATTAATATAAGCAGTCCATATATCTAACTAAGCATCCAGACAGAATAGACAACTGATATAGGCTGAAATGCAGCAAGAGCAGTAAGATCTTCAGACCACTGAATGATAGGCGTTGGGTGTTTATCATCCCTCCAGGCTGGAAGTATGAGTCTCTTTGCAACTGTAAGGACTCTCAGCATCCACTTTTGCTGTCCACCTGTTAAACCCCGCATCCCAGGAATATAGAATTTAAAAGCACATGATCATCCACAACTACCACAGATTTTTCAAGAACAAAGTGTATACAAGCAAAGACTTCCAGCCGGAAAGAGGCCGCCACAGGCCATGCCCACAGAACAACTTCTTCATTATGCCCCGGACTGAGCCCTGGTGGTGTTGAATTTTTACACCAGGTTGGACTGTGGGCTTTGCCTCAAATTACGCACCGCTATCGCCTGCCAACGGCCTCCCTCCCTCCCTCCCTCCCTCTCTGTGGGCACCCCCAGGCCTGTATTAAATATATGTATCAACAATACACGTGTTGAATTTTAACAAACCACAATACGCTGAACAAGAAAAACAGCCGCAACTGACGACAACACGGCTTTCTAAGCAAAATTGGGTGGATGAGTGTTATACATATTCCCGATCTTTCACTGGTGTTGGAGGGCCGTGCAATAACGCAGGGCTAGCCGAAGGTCTCCTTCCACGAAGGCAGACGTGGGCAAGCCCTACAGTGTTCTCCAACCTTGGGTCCCCAGATGTTTTTGGCTGGCTGGGGCATGCTGGGAGTTGTAGGCCAAAAACATCTGGGGACCCGTTGGAGAACACTAGAGGAGCTTTCCTTCTGGCTACAAAGCTACTGCCTCCGCAGCGCCAGGTTTGCCGAGCGTGAATTCACAAGGAAAGGGGAAGAAAGGACGCGTCGCCAGCCGAGGTTACAGTAAGCGCAGAGGGAGGGGCAGCCCACCCCTGCGCGCGGGCTTTAATACGGCACCGGACCTGCCATTGCTCCCGCAGCGATCCGGCCAGCTCGCTCGCTCGCTCGCGACGGGACACACATACACCTCCCGCTTTCGAGCCGTTATTACAGGAGAAGAAAAGCAACCTTCCCATCAGCGGTTGCGGTTGCCGGTTGCCGGAAGCCCGGAAGCGCAGAGGCGGCTCTTCCCCTCGCGGCGAGCCTGGCGCGGGCTTGCAACGCTTAACGCAGTGGTTTCCAACCTTAGGTCCCCATATGTTGCTGGCCTACAGCTCCCAGCATGCCCAGCCAGCATGGCTAATGGCAAGGGATGCTGGGAGCTGTAGTCCAGCAACATATAGAGACCCAAGGTTGGGAGCCTTAAAGGGACCCGGCGCTAGTTTGCTCCTGCCTTTTCTTGTTGCGCAGCGCAGTCCCCCTTGAAAGTAGACTCTGATTACGAGAGGAATTCAAATCGATGTGCGGTGCAAAACCTAGGCATGCTTACTCGGAAGTAAGTCTGCTGCAGTTCAGTGGGGCTGCATAAGGCGGCATTTAAAAAATGCAACTTACATACAACTTACTTACATTGAACATGGTGGGACTTACTTCGAAGTACACATGCATAGGATCGCACTGGGAGAGGAGGCTTTAGTCCAGCAAATCTCACAAGATCTGAACAATAGCTACATAGATACAGAAAAATGGGTTTCCATAAATATCCTCAAGCATAATCTACAATTTAGCCTATTTTTCCCCATAATTCGCCTGAAAGTACCTAGAGAATTCCTCCCTGTGACTGGGAATCCTGCGAGATCAGAATCCTCCTTCAAAGTTCAGACCTTCCCCAGAAGGTCAGGGATGGGAGAGCAGTGCACATGCTGAGGGAGGAGCTGGCAATATGCATGCCCTCTCTCCCACTCCAAGGGTATAATTTCATAATGTCTGAATGGAGTTAATTCCTAGGATAGTTGGAGATTCTTCTGGAAGGTGGAGAACCATTCTGGAAAGGGGGGCATGGCTTTCTCTCACCCCACACTTCTTAGACTGGCGGGGTGGGGGGGATAAGCTCTCTGTGCAAAAGAAAACAAAAAGACAAGAGTACAGTATGAGGCAGACAAAGACAGAGGATGGTGTTTCTGGAATGCTGGAGCAGTGGAATTTGGCCTGTCTGTCCAACTGTTTAAGCTGTGCTTTCACCTATGCCCAACCTGCATACTTGTAAATAAATGCAAATATTACAAAACACCATAAGCTTCCTGTGACTTCCTGCCAGAGGAAACTAAACTGGGTCAAGTCTGTACACCTAGAACTTCTCACTGCGCTAAGAATTGGGTTAAACATTGTAATACTGCTCCACTCTTCGAACATAGTGCCACTGACCAAAACATACAACACATGACAGGGCTTATATGCAGTGCAGATGAAAGAGCAGGGATGATTCTCAGTATGACTGAGGAGCAGGCTTTGCCCTATCCAGTGTTGTCCCCAAATGCATCCTTTTATTTTCTCCTGTATAAATGCATGATTGAAATAATGTACTTGGTGACACTGTGGTGGTGGTGGTGAGGACAAAATCTGTTCACCATCCCTGGATAGCCCAGCTTTTACAGGGATTCTGCCTGGGTGTAGCACCATGGCCACTTATGAATCACCAAAGAAGAGCAAATGCATGACCAATAAAGAGGACAAAAGAAGACAGTGATTTCCATAAAATTTGCACGTGCTAATTTATATGTATAGATATATTAAATAGAAATACAGTGCATCTCACCATATGGTGGAAAACTGTGACCAGGTGACATGTATCCAGGTAGTCACTGTAGATGGGCAAGAGTTCTTATCGTTATCTTTAAACTGGACAGCCCTTCAAATAGAGGAGTGTCCAAGGACACCTGGCCACACACACATACACCTGTGTATGTGTGTGTGTTTCTGTGCACACATACTGTCTCTATAAGCCGGGACCAAGGAGATGCATTGCTCCCAGGACTTCAGGTTCTTTGTCATGTACAAACCGTTTTGTGATGACAGACGTTTTGCTGGTAATAAAATCCATTGCCGCCATCAGCCCAAATTGTAGAACACAGCAGCCCCTGGTGGCCACTGTGGCTAACTTCACCTTTGAAAACTGAATATAATTGCTGCTGAGTGTTGCTACAGATCATACATTATAATTAGCAAGCAAAAATGATGGGGAACAGCAGGAGTCACTAGAGATTCACGCCAGAGATTGCAGTCCTCAGGAATACGTCACAGGATCCATTTTCTTATTTGCCGCAAAAGCCATGGAACCACTCAAATATTTTAATTCCTGGATTTGAATTAGGATTGCCAACTTTCTTCCTGCCCTGTGCCTTGAACAGTTGTGTCATGACAAGTAGGAATTCAGAAGATGGAACTTCCCCATTACTTCACCTGCATGCCAGGAAAAGCTTCACCTGCACGCCAGGAAAAGCTTCACGTGTTGAATTTCTGTTGTTGTCATCACAGAGCTGTTAAGGCACAGGAGTTCTGCCAGAACTAAGTTTGCAAACCTGATTGGAATGTAAATTATTGTTTCTGACATTCACATTCGTTTAAACACAAAAGCACAATTTTCCACAACAGGAAATTTTGACAAGCGAAAGCTCTAGCACCAAACAGTTTAACTTACCATAGATACATTACTTGTCAGTAAGGTAAGCAGGCAAGAAATTGAGAGGGTGACAAGAGTAAAGAAATCAACACGTTGTTTGTAAATCAACACTTGGTTTATTCATTTCTTTAAAATGAATAAACAAAGTCTGATTGACTGGATGGAACTAGGACTTTACTGTAAAGCTGTGAATGTCATACAGTTCTCCATTCAAAATAATCCTGGTAAATGAATTTTCCTGGACAAGCCTGATGATCTAAGCATCACATCATCCCAAGAGACTCAATGTTCATTTGAGGGAAAAGGCTTGGAAAAGTGAATATTTTGTAATATACTTAACAGAAGGAGCACCATATTAAGCATCAACAGGAACTGGGGTAAGTATTGAAACTACGTGTGTGTGTGTGTGTGTGTGTGTGTGTGAGAATGAGAGAGAGAGAGAGAGAGAGAGAGAGAGAGAAAGAGAGAGAGAGAGAACATCTTGAGTACTGTGTTCAGTTCTGGGCACCACACTTTGAGAAGGATGTAGACAAACTGGAAAGGGTTCAGAGGAGGGCAACAAAGATGATTACGGGACTGGAAACAAGGCCCTATGAGGAGAGACTGAAAGACCTGGGCATGTTTAGCCTTCAGAAGAGAAGACTAAGGGGAGATATGATAGCACTCTTCAGGTACTTGAAAGGTTGTCACACAGAGGAGGGCCAGGATCTCTTCTGGATCATCCCAGTTTGCAGGACACAGAATAATGGGCTCAAGTTACAGAAAGCCAGATTCTGCCTGGACATCAGGAAAAATTTCCTGACTGTTAGAGCAATACGCCAATGGAACCAACTCCCTAGGGAGGTCCTGGGCTCTCCAACACTGGAGGCATTCATGGTGCAGCTGGACAGCCATCTGTCAGGGATGCTTTGACTTGGATTCCTGCATTGAGCAGGGGGTTGGACTCGATGGCCTTATAGGCCCCTTCCAACTCTACTATTCTATGATTCTAAGTAAGTTCTAGCTAGCTAATTATATGGCTCGTTTTATTTTAAAAGCAACTGACCATTTTTGAATGTCTCTGCTTGGTAGTTTAATAAATATACGCAGCTGGAAACTGTAGTTGAGTTCTTTTGCCTAGCCTGAAGTTTGGCCTTATGCATGTGCTGGACCACTTGGCAAACACGCAGACTTGGTTTTAAGGTGTTTAAAGTAACCTCTGGAAAAGGAGCCTATCCTTCTCCATGTATAAAAGCCATATGCCTGGATTCCCAAATGTCCAGGTTATAACATAAAGGTTATTAATACATGAGACAAAGGAATCTGGCAGTCTATCCTCCCTCACAGGGTTGGAAGTGCAGTTATACCATATGTCACATTTGCATTCCAGTCTCAGGGGCTATTGGCAATAATAGCTAAACATGGGACTTGTAAGTCAGAGGCAGGACTTCCATAATCTGCATAGGTTTGGGACAAACAATAAGGGATCATGGCTTTTTCCATCATGCCCTGCCATGAATAGCTGTCTGGCCATCTTGGAAAAAGAGTGCTAAACTAGACGAATAAGGGAATTCTTATGGGGTGACCACTGGAAACAGGAGCGGGAAAGCCTCACATGAAAAGGCATACTACTCATTGCTTTATTTATTCTATTTATAAGCTGTGAGAACCTCCACCCCTGTGAGGTAGGACAGGCTGCCAGACTTCATTGCCTATTCCAGGGTAGTGCCACCACCATCCATGTTAATAACCCTTAGCCTGAACACATGGACAATTCAGACTTACAGTTTATACTTATGAGGAAAGACAAGCCCATTTTATAGAGCTTCCTTTAATCTCCATGAAAACCAGGTCAGTGTATATGCCAAGTAGTCTAGCATGTGAGTAAAACCAACCGCAGGCCAGGCAAAATAACATAATCAACTCCAGTTTCCATTTGAGTATATTTATTTAAGAATCAAGCAAAGAGTTTCAGAATTGGTCAGCTGCTTTAAAAAGTAAAATGGAACGAAACACAGAATTAGCTAACTAAAGGTGCAACCCTATGCAAGTTTAGACAGAAAAAAGTCCTACTACTCCCTGCGTGCCCCAGCCAGCATGGCTGACTGGGGAATGCTGGGAGTTGTAGGACTTTTTTCTGTCTACACATGCATAGGATTGCGCCTTAAAGCTTAATTATCAGGAACATAAATCCTAAAAATAAGTCACCAAAGCAGCTCATGGGTGGGTGGCAATCACCTGGATTCCAGGAAGTCGGGAAACAAAATTGGCCCTCAGCCAGTGATCACTAAGCCAAAGCAAGATTTCACAATCAAAGGCACTGCTCTGGAGGACAGGAACTCCCACAGAGGGGTTGGAAATTCAAACTGACCAAGAAATAGCCCGGGATGACATGATTATGAGTGCTTCCAGATGAGGCCTTTATCACACCATTGCCCTGCCTCATCCAAAGAATTTTACAGGGGATCCAGATATTGTTGACTTCCACTCGTAACCTTCCCATGTTTCCCTGCCGCTTCTTCTGTCTTCTCCATTACCGCAGAAAACCTGTTAAAGAGAAAAAGATGGAATAGCTGCCCAATGCTAGTAGCACTAGGAACCTTCTGTCTGGAACCTACTCATGTGTGCTCCTGGTGATCCTTGCATGTTCCTTGTAAAAGAATAAGTCCTGGGCAAAGGGGATGAAGCATGAAGGTGAAGAGTCAAACCTCAGAGGTGTACTAATGCATATTCTAGTATCTACAGATGTCTGGTCCTGTCTCTTGGTCAGGAACATGGTTTGAAACTTGGGGAGGAGATTTGTCACATACCCTGTCACTCAATGAAGCTTACAAAAAGGGTTGTGTTTTTTTTAAAATGATAAGAACCATAAACATTACAATACAACAGAAATCCAAATACCTGCCTATATAAAAAGTATTCTAAAAGCAAGGATGGTTGGACTCCAGAGGGATTCACTGTGGGAAAGTCCCCAGTTGTGCCCCAGAGGATTGAACTTCTCACTCAAGGGCATGGGATCCTGGAAAGAGCATTCCCATAGATCTTAATTGTGGGAGGGCTTGTGGTATTTATTGTTTCCACAACCAAATACTGTATCACATATCTTTGACATGCTGCCCACAGAGCACTTTCAGGTTAGAACTATAGCAGTGTTCTCCAACCTTGGGTCCCCAGATGTTTTTGGCCTACAACTCCCAGCATGCCCCAGCCAGCGTAGCTGGCTGGGGCATGCTGGGAGTTGTAGGCCAAAAACATCTGGGGACCCAAGGTTGGAGAACACTGAACTACAGCAACAATCCTAAGGTGCAGTCCAATGGGGATGCCCTGTAGCCCGTTGAACTCGGAGGATTACGGCCATCCTATGGAGGGTGGGAGACGTGCAGAGGCCAAGGTTGGTCGCCTCCGCACTCCTCTCGCTCTGCAAAGCACTAAGAGGGCTAATTTCAGCTGTCAAAGTGTGGCACTTTGGAGTGGGGGCGAAGGAGGCTGAGGAGCCGTCAGGATACGCCGATCTCCCCCCCCCCAGCCCCCTAACCTCCTTCTCTGAGACGTCAGAGAAGCAGCAGCCAGCACGGTGCTTTCCATGCTGGCTGCAAGGGGATCCAAGCTCCAAAACCAGAGCTCTTTTCCGAGCCTCAGATCTGGGGATCTGAAAAATCCTATGGCCCTCTAGATGCTGTCTAGGGGCCATAGGATTGCTCGGCCCGAAAGAGTAAGTCCAATTGAACTCAGAGGGACTTGCTTTTGAGTAAACACACTTAGCATTGTGTCGCTCTGAAATTGTGTTGTCAGCAGGGGGTGTTGCTAAGCACTTTAAAAGATTTGGGGCTCAGGCCCACAGAACACAAATCTACATAAAATCTAGAGGATTGTGCCCCGAGTTACTAGCAGTTAGTTGTGGCTGTTCATTGAACAGATTACCAAATCAGGTCTCCCACCTTTCCATTGATATGTGGGAATCCAAAACAGAATTTATTTTTATTTATTCATTTCATTTCTATACCGCCCTATAGCCAAAGCTCTCTGGGTGGTTTACAACAGTGCCTAGAACAAGGCCAAAATACAATAAAACAACCATAAAATTATTCTATAATAAAGAAATTTAAAACAGTTTAAAAGATTTAAAAATGGTTTAGCCAGAGATAACAATATTTAAATACAAAAAATATTTAAATACTTGCATTATCTGCAGTTACCTTGAAGAAACCATTTCTTTTAGGTGCACAGGTGCACAGTCACTAACAAAACTTATTGCATTAGACAATCAGTAACATGCACTTCCATTAAAGTTATTTATTTAACTGAATGTTAAAAAAGAGGATGTTGTATGTAGTACATAGGGAAAACTACAATGGGCCTAAAAAAAAGATTCTGTAACCACAAATCTGCAATTCTTACCAAAAACTAAAACAGCCTGTTGCAAGGCATTTTAACGCACCTGCACATAGCCTCTCAGATTTACAATTGCTTCAAATTGAACAAAGGACACTCCATGTTAGGCATAATTAGGAAAGGAATTGAAAATAAAACTGCCCAATATCATACTGCCCTTATACAAATCTATGGTGCAACTGCACTTAGAATATTGTGTACAGTTCTGGTCACTGCACCTATAAAAGGGTACTGTAAAGTTGGGGAAAGTGCAGAAAAGGGCAGCTAAAATTATCATGGGGGCTGGAGCAACTCCCCTATGAGGAAAGGTTACAACATCTGGGACTGTTTAGCTTAGGAAAAAAAAGGCAAGTAAGGTGAGACATGATAGAGGTGTACAGAATTATGCATGGTGTGGAGAAAGCGGATAGGGAGATATTTTTCTCCCTCTCTCATAATACTAGACCCCAACAGGGTCATCCCATGAAGCTGATTGGTGGGAGATTCAGGGCAGATAAAAGGAAGTACTTCTTCACAAAGCACATAGTTAAACTATGGAATTCACTTCCACAAGATGTAGTAATGGCCACCAATTTGGACAGCTTTAAAAGGGGATTGGACAAATTCATGGAGGAGAAAGCTATCAATGGGTACTAGCCCTGACTGGCTATATGCTTCCTCCAGTATCAGAGGCTGTATGCCTATGTACTCCAGTTGCTGGGGAACATGGGTGGGAGGATGTCATTGCACTCATGTCCTGCTTGTGGGATCCCATGAGCAGCTGGTTGGCCACTGTGTGAACAGGATGCAGGACTAGATGGACCCTTGGTCTGATCCAGCAGGGCTCTTCTTATATTATTATGACACTGGCATGCTTGACAAAAAGGAAAACTCAGGATCTACAGACTCAGAACTCTTAGTCCATCTGGCCTTAATCTGGAGGACGATTCATAAGCATTATACCACTCACGCCGCTGTTTTTTTCTCCTTAGGAATTTTCATCTCCCAGCATTCCAAACCGCCACTCTTGGTATCCATTTAACATCACAGCTACTGATGAGGGCGGAAGCTGAAACATTTAGCTCTAAATATATTTTGAAATTACTCTGTGTTAGTCTATCTATCTATCTATCTATCTATCTATCTATCTATCTATCCACACACATACACATGTCCAGCAACTAGTACTCTATTCAGCATAAGTGCAATTGTCGACCCTTTTGTCCCCCTGGAAAGCCCCTTTCAAGATCTATGGGGTTTTTGTCTTCCAGGACTGAAACTGGTCTTGGACACTCTGAACCCAGGGTGATTTCAAGAGCAGCCTTGCTGACAGAGTCTGTCGGAGTGGTTTGGGAATTATTGGCTCGGCGCACATTCTTGCACCTTTGCGCTCCTGAATACTTGGACTTCTGTAAACTTTGGGAGAGTGATCTGGCAGGCAGGCATCTTGCCTCACTCACTCCCAGAAGCTCATTTGGTGCCTATGTTGCACCATTGCAACTTCATGACCGTGTCTGATAAAGCCTTGCTGGGCTCTGAGAACACTGGTTTCACCTGCTTTGGATTTACCCTGCCATTGAGGATCCCTGTTCTCTGGCCCTTACTGCCTTACATGCTTTTGGCAGATTGCAAGAAAGGATAAACAAAAATCTCTTCCACTCTCTGAGTTTCTCCCTCTTGTCAGAGCTCCCAACTTTTACTCTCTCCTCTTTCTCCCTCTATACTGCATCAGTATAGAGGGAGGCGCTTCTGGACCCATCGCTTCAAATGACAGCTCAGATAGATGCGATGGCTAGGAGTGCCTACTATCAGCTCCGGCTGACACGCCAGCTGCGCCCCTTCCTAGAGTTGGAAGACCTAAAGACGGTAGTGCACGCGCTGGTAACTTTGAGGCTTGTTTACAATTCTGCAATGCGCTGTACATAGGGCTACCTTTGTATCTAGTTCGGAAACTTCAATTGGTGCAAAATATGGCAGCCAGATTGGTCACCGGCAGGGATGTTGAAGAGTCCTTGGTTTCGAGTCACGAGTCGAGTCACGAGTCTTTGGACCCGAGTCTCGAGTCCAAGTCCTTGGTCCAAAATGGTGACTCACGAGTCCCGAGTCACTCCCAAAGCAGACTCCACAAGTCCCTATTAAAATCAATGGGGTTTTTCCCCAACAAAATAAGGCTACTTCAGATGTGTGGCTTAAATAAATTCTAGGCACAAGTGTGCCTTTTTATTTCAAAACTCTGCAACTGATTTTGGCAAGAACAGACCAGGCAGACAAACCCAAAATAACCAGATAGGCAGAGGAGGCAGGGAACCCCAAAGCAGGCAGGCAGAGGCGTTTGTCTTGGACAATTCAAACTGTGGAACTGGTTAAGAAGAGACCAGGCAGGCAGAGGAGGCTGGGAGCCCCAAACAGGCAGGCAGAGGCAGCCAAACCCAAAATGTCTGAAAGGTTGCATTTTAGGAAAATGATTTTAAAAAATAAACTTGCTGTACTTCCTAAAACCTATCCATGTTGCATTTGAGGAACACGATTTTGGAACACGAGTCCTTGGTCTCGAGTCAAGTCTCGAGTCCCATTAAAAATATTGGGACTCAAGTCTGAGTTGAGTCAGAGGGGGGACTCGGTCCGACTCACGAGTCGAGTCCTGGAGTCCGAGTCCCCATCCCTGGTCATTGGTACATCTAGAGGTGCCCATATTACACCAGCTTTAAAAGCATTACACTGGCTGCCAATCAGTTTCCAGGCGAAGTATAAAGTGTTGGTTATTACCTTTAAAGCCCTACATGGTTTGGGTCCGGGTTACCTGCAGGATCGCCTTCTCCAGTACAATCCGCCCCGCACACTTAGGTCCTCTGGGAGGAATTTACTCCAGTCAGCCAAGACTAGGCTGGCGAGTACTACCCAGAGGACCTTCTCTTCTGCTGCTCCCAGATGGTGGAATGGCCTGTCGGAGGAGTCTCATCAACTAGATAGTCTCTTGGCTTTTAAAAAGGCCATAAAGACTGACCTCTTCCGACAGCCCTACCCAGTGGAATTTTAAGAGTTTTTAGGATACTTTTAAAGATTTTAAAGAATATTTTAATAATATTTACTATGTTTTTAACTAGTTATGTATTATTTATGGTTGTTCCCCGCCTCGATCTGAGTGGAGAGGCGGGTAAGAAATAAATAAATAAATAAATAAATAATAATAATAATAATAATAATAATTATTTTGCAGTTTAATTTTCCTCGTTGCTGCTTCTCTCTCTCTCTCTCTCTCTCTCTCTCTCTCCACCCCTCACTCCCCCATCTGGGACAGCCTTCAGTAATTTACCTTGTATTTGCTGTATCAATAAAGCCCCTTTGCTGGAAAAACTCTGATCTCTCCCAGGGACTCTACAAGAATGCTCTGCTTCACTATCTAAACCAAAATACCTACCGGTAATAATATTATGCACCCTATGCTCCTGTTAATTGGCTTGAATGTGCTAATCTCTAGGCCGGCTCTACCAGACTGACAGCAGCTTGTCCTCCAGAAGGAATAAAGTCACGGGGCAGTGAACAGAAAAGTTTCCCATAGCACTGGATCAAAATTCCAGCAGCTGTTTGTGTTCCAGAAGGCTTATTTCCTGAACACAGAAAAGACTTCAGGTATGTTCAGAGATGCATGTCCCAACCAGCGTGGTAATAATTCAGACAGTAAGAAGAAATGTCCCTCATGGATTTTGGTCATGACTTTCTCCACCAGCATCAAACAGGCATCACTTTCCTGGAAAGCATTTGTCACAGTTCCTAAATGAACTGCCTGGTTTGCTCCTGGAGAGAGAAGGGAGGAGCCTTAAGTGCAGTTTCTGTGCAAAGACCCACTGATATGATTCCTGGCAAGAGTAAAATTGGCTCACCCTTTCACTTTCCAAAGTGTAAGAATTCTTAAAGGAAGTTGTGAAGAGAAAGATGAAGAATAAATCTAATCATTAAAAAGTGCTACAGATCTGTTGTTGTTGTTGTTGTTGTTGTTGTAAGATGCCAGGTATTTAGGGTGTTGACAGATATATATTTTTAAGAATCTGAATATATCCTATATAACCTGCATCTAGGAAATATTACAAGTATTCTTCCGACACACTGTATTTTCATATTTATAGTTTTTGTTAATTTTTAGCCAGAGTCTCAAAATCCAGTAATAGCACAAGTGGGGAAGCATATCCAGAAGTTCTCTGATGGCTCTGGGGAATTTTCCTGTTACTCTAGCAAGCCAGTCTGTCAAAGCCCTGATCAACCTCTGGAACAGGGAAATATCCTGAGCAGTTGACATGATCGCTCTTGAGCATCCTCTCCTGCATGGTAGAGCCAAACAAATCCTCTGATTTTCCAGGAAGATGAAATGCGCAGGGACGACAATTAGAGCATTGGTGGAAAAAAACGCATGAGCAATCCAACTGCTTGCATTCGTTTTGACTTGGATGCCACATTTAGAGCAGATTCAGTAGATGTACCTTCAGCAACTGCTTGTCCTGTTATGGATACTTTTCAATTTGTACAGCCTGAGGATGCAAACAGTGGAGGTGGATTATGTTTGTTCTCAACCCAACTTGCCTGCTCTCAACCATTGCCAAGAGTGCTTTTGGCCAGCTTAGGTTGGTGTGCCAAATGTGCCTGTTCCTAGAGATGTTAGAGCTAGTCATGGTGACACACCTTCTAGTTCCATCAAGACTACATTATGGCAATGCAGTTTACATACTGGCTGCCTCCGAAAAGTTATCAGAAACTTCAGCAGGTCCAGAATGTGATAGTTCTTGGGAGCAGGTCACATACTTGTTACAATGACTGCAGTGGCTTCTGGTTCGTTTCCAGGCCCAATTTAAACTGAGCTGGTTAGTTCCTTTAAAGCCCTAAATGGCTTGGGCCCAGGCTATCTCAACAAACAGCACGTTCACGTCCAATATGAGCCTGCCCACTCTTTAAGACTTATAGGGGAGTCTTTTCTTTGTATCCTGCCCTGTCGGAGGCTGAGGTGCGTCTGGCAGGGATGTGGGAAAGGGCCAGGGATGGGGACTCAGACTCCAGGACTCGACTCGTGAGTCGGACTGAGTCCCCCCTCTGACTCAACTCAGACTCGAGTCCCAATATTTTTAATGGGACTCAAGACTCGACTCGAGACCAAGGACTCATGTTCCAAAATCGTGTTCCTCAAATGCAACATGGATAGGTTTTAGGAAGTACAGCAAGTTTATTTTTTTAAATCATTTTCCTAAAATGCAACCTTTCAGACATTTTGGGTTTGGCTGCCTCTGCCTGCCTGTTTGGGATTCCCAGCCTCCTCTGCCTGCCTGGTCTCTTCTTAACCAGTTCCACAGTTTGAATTGTCCAAGACAAACGCCTCTGCCTGCCTGCTTTGGGGTTCCCTGCCTCCTCTGCCTGCCTGGTTATTTTGGGTTTGTCTGCCTGGTCTGTTCTTGCCAAAATCAGTTGCAGAGTTTTGAAATAAAAAGGCACACTTGTGCCTAGAATTTATTTAAGCCACACATCTGAAATAGCCTTATTTTGTTGGGAAAAACCCCCATTGATTTAATAGGGACTCGTGGAGTCAGCTTTGGGAGTGATGAGTGACTCGTGAGTCACCATTTTGGACCAAGGACTCGGACTCGAGTCCAAAGATTCGTGACTCGACTCGTGACTTGAAACCAAGGACTCTTCAACATCCCTGGAAGGGCCTTCTCAGTAGCTCTGTACCTAGGCTGTGGAACTCTCTGTCTAGGAAGGCTTGCCTTGCTTTCTCTCTGATGACCTTTCACCACTTAGTTAAGATGTTAAAGCGCAATCCTATGCAAGTTTAGACAGAAAAAAGGCCTACAACTCCCAGATGGCTGGGGCATGCTGGGAGTTATAGGCCTTTTTTCTGTCTAAACTTGCATAGGATTGCACCCTAAGACCTTTATTTTCCAATAGGCTACCCGGGTTGAAAGAATTTAATGATCTCTTGTTCTAAAGTTTGTTTTAGCAGCTGTGACATGTCTCTTCCCTCTATTTTTTTTTTTAATGTTACATTTGTGAGTTTTTCAGATATTATAATTCACTTTGAGCATTGCTGTTGTTTTTACTGGAAGAATGGGATATAAATAATTTTAATAAATAAAAGCATAATAAATAAATTCATATAAATTTATTACATTAATTAATCATCTATCCAGTTAAAAGGCAAATGATTAATCAACTAAAATTACTTCATGCGTTGGCACCCTTACTCCTAACTTCTAATCCTGAGCATTAAATTTCCTTTTTCAGCGTTATGGGGTTTTGCCTGCAGCACTGTGGTGTGGTACAGCAGACAGATCATCCGATTTACGTTGGGGAGGCACAGATACAAATCCCCACTCAGCCATAAAACTTATTTGCAGTTCTATGTTATGCATGTCTACTGGGAAGTAAGTTCCATGGAGTTCAATGGAACCTACTCCCAGGTGTGTGTGTGTGTGTGTGTGTGTGTGTATACAGGATTGCAGCCTTGGTGACCTCGGTTGTACCTCTGAGCCTGGATTTCTGCAGGGGTATGGAACCTCTTTCAATCCGAGGGCCGAATTCAATTTCACAGCAGCTTTTGGGAGCAGCATTCAAGTGGTAGGCGGGGCTGAAGGCCAAAGGGGCGGAGCCAAAATACCAGCCTGCTTTAACTTAAAGCTCTTACTGCCAGCAAGGAAGCCTTAGGAGAGGCATTTCAACTTTTTAAAATTGGGGGTGGGGAGAGGACCATCAAATGACGACCAGTGGTGGGGGTGGAGCGGGGGCAAGGGAAAGGGGGCATGGCCGTCTGGAGAATCCTAGGAGGGCCAGATTTGGCCTGAGGTTCAACGCCCCGGTGTAAATGCGAAATGTAGTGACCATTAATTCAAGCAGTTCCTCTCATTTCGACCACCTTTTCTGTGATTTTGCGTTAATGGGCAGCCTCCGCTGCGTCATAGAAGGGTTCAGGTGGGGAGGGGGGAAGCAGGAGAGGTGGTCCACCCGGCAGCCCTCTACGTTTCTCATTAGGGGGTGGCCCTTTCCAGCAGTCTCTTAGGTATCCATTCCTGGAACGAAGGAGCGTCGCCGGCCTTCCTCGGGGCAGCGCGCCAGCTTCCGCACGCGACACAGCTTCGTGGACCGCCGCAGGGCGCGCGCTCTTTTTTCACCCCATCCCCCCCGCCGCCGCCGCCGCCGCGGCTGCTTTTTTTCTCTTCCCGCTCCTGCGGGTGCAGGTCCGCGCGCTGGGAGGATGGAGTTGGAGCTGCAGCTGCGCTGCGAGCTTGGCTGCAGCTGCCGCTAAAAATGGCTAGTTCGGGAGTTCCAGCGAACCCCAAATCCGTCTCTGATTACTTTCCTGTCTTTTGTTTATTCCTTACTTACTGAGACTCTGGAAGTGCTTTTTTTAAAATTTAAATTAGTTGCAAAAAAGGGACACACACGCACAGAGGTCAGAAAGGCAGATGTCCCCCTTCTCGAAAGTTTTATTTGGAGAACGTTTCTTTCTCCCTTTTGCTGCAAACTTTCAGGGCGCTCCAATAAAAGGAGAATCAGCGGGACGATTCGCCTGCCTCGTCCGAGAGTGCACACGCTGAAGTAAGTATGCCAACTCAAAATAAAGAAATAAAAATCTTTTTTTTCTCCAAGCATCTCAAGAAAAGGGGGTGGGACGGACGAGGGGACGCGTTACAGGGCTACTCCCGGGGGAAGAGGTCTGATTCCAGTGCACGTACGGCAGGAAAGAAGAAAAGATAGATATAATTCACAACAAACTCTGCACGAAAATCCGGAGTTCAAAGTGACCGCCTTTTGCCTGCGGTTGTGCTCGTGTAGTTTGCCTGCCTGTCTCTTTCTGGTGGCCGCAAATAAAAGATGCCGAAGCTCCCCCTTTCCACTGGGAAACACAACTGGGGCCCCTGCCGAGCCAGCGGCGTCAGGAGTTTCAAGTTAGACAAAGCGGAGAGCCGCTGGCAGAGCCGCCTGGAATCCCGCGGAAGGATCCGCATCTGGCTTCAATTAGGGGTGTGTGTGTGTCTGGGGGGGTGTTCCTATGAGCTGTTCTGCTCGCGGGGGCCACCGAATACAAGGAGATTACAAAACCTTTGTCTCCCCCCCTCCCCTTCCCTACCCTAGAGGAAATATTTACTGTTGGTTGCCCCTGCCTGCTTCAAACGGGTTGTTTGAGTCACAGCTCGTGAAGGAAACAGTGGCTAACCTCAAAGTCTTTTTTAATAGCTCCTGGAGATGAAGAGAGCGCTGCAAAAGTGATTAAATAAGAACAGATGCTGGTATCGCAGGCGCCTGCCCTCAGCTATAGTCCAGCCTTGATTTGGAAGGTCTAACGCTCAGTAGAGATACAACAGCTCGCAGCAAGCTGGCAAAGCTGGGAATCGTTTGAATGGTCACCTTGCCGCCCGATCCTGCCATGTTTATTTGGAAGTAGGAGGACCCCCTTTGTTCAATGGGACATACAGTGCTAAGTAAGTGTGCATGCAGCCGCTTTAAGTCTGTGCATTGTGATTTACAATTGTTTGTTGTTAAAGCTTGCGGCGAACTTCGGGAGGCGTGACTTTTGTTTCCCACTTTACCATAGGCTTCTCAGGTGAGGATTTCTTGTCTGCTTGCTAGACCCACACTAGTTCTCTGTGAACTCCTCGAAGTTGCTTTTCAAAGGTTGGCTTCTCTTGCCATCCCCTGTTTTAGATGTATCATCTGCTTCTGTTGGAGCGGCTGCTACTTTGCTAGGTCACTAGGTAACACCACCCCCCTTCAGATACTAAGTAATCCGAAAAGATGGGGGAGCAGTAAGATTGTTAGTAAGTAATTAAAGTGTTTTGATTATAATATGATTATATTTTGAAATATAGAAATTCCTAGGTTAGTAACATTACATTTGTTGGCAAGCTCTCAGCTGTGGGTTGGTACAACTGAATGCTTAGTGTTTATGTTGCTCATTTTGCCTCCTGAATGATTGCTTTATATAGTACTGAGGGTGGGAGCGTCTGGGCAGAAGGTCAGTGACTGAGCACTAGTGGTAGGGCTTGAAGTAAACCATTTATAGAGTAGAACGTTCTTTATTTCTAATGGAAATGTTGATATTTGAATTTCTCCCAAACATCCCTTTCACTTCCTGAAAATGTATCATTTTCATTTTGTCAGCAGTCCCCATATTGAGTACTAGACCCACAGGTAAGTCATAGGGTCACTGTAGATGGGTCACCAGGGTGCCATCCCTCCGTTAATGCTGGGACAGGATCCTAAGCATGGTTAGGGGAAGGTGAGATTATTTTTTAATTATAAAATTAAATCCCAGCTCCGACCTCAGAAACTTGCTTCAACCTCGTAGCTGGATCTCTGTGCTCGGAGCGCCTCCCCCCCCCCACCTTGGCAGCCAGTGTGAAAAGAACTGCACCAGCTGCTTCTTCCATGTCACAACAGGACTCCGGAGAAGGGCTTTTGTGGGCATTCTGGGGGGCGGGGAGAGGAGGAGACAGGCCTGCCACCATAGGAAGTATCCTGGCAGCACCTCAGCCTCCTCCCCTCCCCCTCTGAAGTGCTGACAGTCACTTAAGTTAGCTGAAATCTGCTGTCTAGGTGTTTTGCAGGGCGGGAGGGGCACGGAGGCTACCTTTACTTCCATTCTCCTCCTGCCCTGCATAGGATGCCAGTAACCCTCTCAGTTTGGAGGGTTACAGGCATCCCAATTGGATTGCGCCCTAAATCGTCCAATAACATCCATTCTCTGGGCAGATCACAAATGGTTAAAAGAATAAAATACAATACAAGCAGTGAAAAGAATAAAATACAATACAAATAGTTAAAAGGATTTTAAAAAAAGAAGAGATGTCTTGGTTTTGAATTTTCAGTGAGTTCCCCCTAGGTAAAATGTACAATTGGGAGCTACTGTTCTGTGTTCCTTTGTAGAAAAAGTGGCATCATATGGGATGAAGGTGTTTGAAAGATGCAGACTACCTGGAAAAATGGTTTTAAAAAGCCAATATGTATATGTTTAGCCCTCTTTGCTTTTTGAGAGTAGGTGATGAGTGAAATTCCTATGTTCTCAAGAGTACCTGTAACATTGTAAACCTTGTATTAGTTGAACTGAATTGTGGCAGGAAAGTTTGGCCAGCCATGATGGGTGTAGGGCCAAGTTTGGTGTGCTAATAAAAAGCTCTCAGAAATAAATACCATGTATTTCTTGTCTTTGTTAAGGAGCTGCCCAATAATTTGTGAGGGTGTCGGTTGCCTTGTGACTAGAATAGTAGTTCCCAAATACTTTGCTGCAGTGTTATGGCCCACTTATGAAATCTAATCCGTGGTGAAGAATCATCTGCCATTTTATTCAGACTAGAAAACAATAAAACATACTAATCTCTTCTGCTGCATTCTCAAGACACTCTCACAGTGTTCATGTACTGTGTGTGCTATTTCAGAAGCACTGAGTTTGAAGCGTAACCCCAAGATCCCTGCATTCCTGTCTTTTAAATTGATGTCAGTGGATGAAATAAAAATCAAGGTTAGACGATTCTTCATATAACATTGCTATTTGAGGCCTGGATCCTTTGTTTTTCTTTCGTTATAGATGACCCCATTATAAGATCCAGTTGATTGTATAGAACAGATGAGTACCTTAGGGTGCAATCCTATGCCTGTTTAGACAGAAAAAAGGCCTACAACTCCCAGCATGCCCCAACATGGCTGGCTGGGGCATGCTGGGAGTCAGAGGACTTTTTTCTGTCTAAACAGGCATAGGAATGCACCTTTAAATAACGAAGATAATATCCCTTCAGTGTCACGTTAAACTTAAGATTTTTTTTTGTCTTAGAAGAAAAACCTAAAGGGGGGGGGGAACCCAAAACAGCCCTATGAGTACTGAGCATGCTCAGTGGCTTCAGAACAATGGGTATCTATGGAGGGGATGGGAAACTTGTGTGTGTGTGTGTGTGTAATGAAGTATTGTGGGAAAGGGCATGGCTGGCTGGCTGGCTGGAATCCTGAACAGTAGCATTCGACACTTCAATATTTCATTTCAGGTTCTACTTGTATCTGTTTATTTACAACTATACAAGGGCATATGCACACATCCTGACCTGTGGAAAATTGACACCGAGAATCCTGACCTGCAGATGTGACCTCAAATTCAAATAGCTTTGCAAAGCTATGAACTATATAAATTCAGCTATATAAAACCCTAGTGAAGTCATCACAATAACATTCCCAAAACTTCCTCTAAGGATATGGATTGGACCATTGGGCTAGATAGTGTAAAAAGCTGCTCTTTATGTTCTAATGTTTACTTCATTGGTAGGATTCTTCTCCTGATGCAATTTTAATTTTAGAACAGTATTGCCAATAGGCCAGCTTTGTTTCCCTCTTAGCCCACCTCCAATATGTTAGGACTAACTCTTAAGCCAGGGCAAATGGTGGTAGAAGCATTCTGCTCCCACTTTGTTTTGAGGTTTATTATACTACTACCGGAGTGGTTGACTTGAGTAGATGAAACTTCTCTTTATGACTGTTTTATAGCAGATGAGATGCATGTTAGATTTCTCTCAGTTTTGTTTGCTCAGTATCATTTCCTGTATTAGAGGGCTGGTAGACTTCTTAATGTGGTTTAAGTACTCTTTTCTAGGAAAATGACTATCTGTTTTTGTTCTCAAAGCAGTTGATAATTGCCTTTCTGGATCAGGTCCTTCTAGTCCACTGCTCTGTCTCAAACAGTGGCTACCCAGATGTTTGTTGGATGCAGCAGATGACCATGAGCTGTTTGTTTTCAGCATCTGGCAGTCAGAGGTATACCATTTCTGAATAGGTTTAAAGGCACTAGGAATAAGTTTTTATAAGAATTGTTGTTACAGTAAATATGAGACACACTGTGCTATATATATATATATATATATATATATATATATGCTATGGCTCTTGAAAACCTGGGGAAATGATCTAAAATGTGTTTTAAAATTCCAAAGGATGGTGGAAAGTTCCGAGTTCTGCCAGATGCCCAGCAGGGCGGTGGGGCAGGCAACTATGAGTTCTTTTGGACTACCCATAAACATTGTTAGTCGTGCTAGAGCATTGGAGTCGACCATGTGAAATATAGGAACCCAGGAAGCTGACTTATACTGGGTCAAACCATTGGTCCATCTAGCCCAGTATTGTCGACACTGACTTGCAGCTGAACCTCACAGACTCCAGAGCTTCAAGCAGGAGTTTTTCCAGCCCTACCTGGAGAAGCTGGGGATCGAACCTCTACCACTGAGCTACAGCCTAAGTATCTTTCTTTGACTGTTGCTATTTGGGGAGTGTTGTTGAATTGGCTTAAACAGCTTGGGTTTGGACCTAGCTATTTTTGGCACATTGCATACAACACTCGGTCCTCATAGGAGCCTGCAAAGAATACAGATGAGCAGGTCACATTGAGTCAAGAAGGTCCTGTGCTTGCCATCCTATCTGTCAAGGCAGATGCTATGAGCGGGCTGGGTTGGAACTTGCAAGCAGTCAAGCTGATCAGGCTGCAACACCTCCTGCCCCTTTCTGTAATCACTTCACAGAAAGGCACTAAATATTTTACAAATGACTTCATGTATGGGACTGCGATGCAGTGCCTACCACTTATCTTTGAGTCTACAATAATTATGCAGTAATCTGAATCTAGCATTCAGTTTATTGGAAATGCAGGACATCAGTACTCAGTTCACAGCATTTTGAGGTGTGTACTACATTGGAGGAATCATAAATACTGTTTAGAAATTGGTTTGAGATACCATTTGTTGATAGTCATTTATATCTCTGCAAAGATGGGGATTGTTGCTTTCAAACCAGATATAGATCAGGAATAGGGCAACCTGGTGCCCTCCAGATGTTTTGGACTACAACTCCCAAAAACCTGACCATTGGCTATGCTGGCTGGGGCTTATAGGAGTTGTAGTCATCTGGAGGTCACCGGGTTGCCTACTCCTGATATAGACTTGTTCTTGTAATCCTGAAATATTAGGATCACACACTTAATAATATAGCTTTTCCAGTCCTGAGAAATATTAAGTGAAAGCATGATCAATGGTCATATCCTAAATCAAAATAGCAATTGGGCTTCAGTTCTTTATTTGGAACATTGGAGACAGCTAGATAGCTGTAGCTGTATTCTTACAGGAAATCCTGATTGTGAACTTGTGTGAAGGCATAACATGACCCAGGAAAGGTGGAATAACTGCAGCCTTCCCCAACGTAGTCCAAAGCATCTGGAGGGCACCATAGCTGCCAATATGCTTCCGAACTGAATTCAAGGTGCTGGTTCTAACCTGTAAAGCCCTGCACGGCTTAGGACCACAATACCTGACGGAACGCCTCTCCCAACCGCAATCTACCCAGACACTGCGCTCAACATCTGGGGCCCTCCTCCAGCTGCCACCTCCAAGGGAGGCTCGGTTGGTGGCAACAAGGAGGAGGGCCTTCTCAGTGGTAGCCCCCCAATTTTTGAATAAGCTCCCCACTGAGGCCCGCCTGGCGCCAACCTTACTATCTTTTCGGTGCCAGGTTAAGACTTCCCTTTATGCCAAGGCATTCGATATTTATTCTGTTCAAAATAGCACGGGGGGGGGGGTGATTGTCACCTATAGACTTAGTTTTATTAACTTTTAGTATTGTTATTTTAAACTGCATTTTTAAATTTGGTTTTAAATTTTTTAAATTACATTGTTGTTTTTATTGTTGGCTTTTCTGCAGATTTTATTGTATGGATTGTTGTGAACCGCCTAGAGAGCTTCGACTGTGGGGTGGTATAGAAATGATGATGATGATGATGATAATAATAATAATAATAATAATAATAATAATAATTGAATAATAATAATAATAATAATAATAATAATAATAATAATAGAAAATAATAAATGAAAATAATAACAACAACAACTCCTCCCAGCAGCCTTGGCCAGTGGTTAGGGGTGTTGGAGTTGTAGTCCAAATCATCTGGAGGGCACCAGATTCAGGAAGGCTGGATTAGGGTATGGATAGGCTTGTCCTAACCAGCCACTTCTCATAAAACACACACACACACACACACACACACGTCTGGGATGATTTCCCAGTGACTGGGAATGTCTAGAAACAGCAATTTTGTACAGCCTAGCCAAGCCTTCCTCAACCTGGTACTCTCCAGATGTGTTGGACCACAACTCCTATAATTCCCAGCCAGCATGTCTGACCTAGCCCATTAGAAATAGGGAACATAGGAAGCCGCCTTACATGGAATGAGACCACTGGTCCATCTAGCCCAGTACTGTCAGCAGTGACTAACAGTGGCTCTCCAAGGTTTTAGGCAGAATTCTTTCCAAGCCCTACCTGGAGACACCAAATGGAGGCACTTTGGCCAATGCAGGCACAGAATTAAAGAGGCTTACCTTTAAATTAGGGTGCGATCCTATGCATGTTTGGAGAGAAGAAAGGCCTACATTTTCCAGCATTCCCCAGACAGCCCTGCTGGCTGGGGAATGCTGGGAATTGTAGGGCTTTTTCTTGTCTAACACCTTTTGTAGGCTGTTACAGTGGTTGTCCTTGCTCACAAGAACTGTCTCTGATGTTGCACAAAAGAGTGGGTGAGTAATAGAACATCGTAGAGGGCAAGGTTTTTGTGGTGAATTTAATTTCTGGAGGAGTGTGTTCATAACAGCTCAGAGGGGGGTTGCACACAGAGAAAGTGTGTGGTTCAGGTTGTGGCATTCTGTGTGTATATGTGAGTGTATTTTACATGTATATAGTGTGTGTGGCTCGAAATCCATTGCTATCAGCAATAACAGCTGAAGGTAATAACAATGTTACCAGAGGCCACCTGAGTAAGATTGAAATACTTAGAGGGGAATTTTTTTCTTGCTGTGTAAAGGAAGAAGTGCTAAGAGAAAGGTGAGGTCAGGAGGAATGATCAAAGCAGAAAGCATGGAAGAGATTCGGTAATTTATATTAGCAGAAAGAACAAAGTTCATTGCTTGGAATTTTCTAACCAGATTTACATAGTTCCCTGCCTCCCCCCCTTGCCTATTAATCATGTTCTGACATTCTCAAACATTGGAGGAGGTTAAGTTCCAGCTATGCATTCATGTTAGGGACATGATGTGATGGGGTTTCTTATAGGCATATAGAACCAATCTTACCCACCATGCCTTTGTCACCATTGCGTTCCAGGTTTGTGTGACTGTTGTGTGTGGTGTTTTGTAGAAGCTTCTGATGCACAAGTAATTATTATGGTCAAGGAAGTGTAACCTTGTTAACATTGTGTTTTGAGATCCAGTTTGGCCAACTGTCTGCCTGAAGCACTGCTCAAGGCTAAGTTAATCAGAGTGGGTGGGTAGCACCCTTGAGGAACAATGAACCCCAAACAGTCATTTACTGGAATAGAAAACTGTTTGCAAGAGTGGGAAACCATTGGGAAAGAATGGCCACACCCTCTGGCTGAATGGGAAGGAGGGAAAGGGAACAGAACATGAGAGCAAATACCATGCTAAGGAAGGCTTTGAGGAAACGAGATGCCAGTGATGGTCCACTTGAAAGGTTACTGAGAAGAAACTGGAATCCAAGTGAGAGTTACTTTTAGATATTGCCTGTGCTAAGTGTATCATATTAGTTTTCTTATTGTCTTTTCCATTGCTTTTATTGTTTGCCCTACAGAATGATTATCCTATAACCCAGTGTTTTGTTACACATGAAGTTTATTTCTGAATTTTGCAGTGTAACCATGGCAGCAGTTCTTGGGGTGTTTAGAAATGATTATCCAGTAACTATCCTATTGCTAACATAACCTTTAAGATCCAACGCAGAAAGCTTTTGCTTATTTCTGTAGAGGCAACCATAAGAGAATTAAGCTTAGCTGCAACCCGCTACCTGCCTACCTGGGGATAAGCCCCATTGAGCTCAGTGGAATTTCTTTGTCGACCTGCAGAGCATTGCACTGTTTGCTTATCATCTGTAAGCACAATTCAAGAAAAGGAGGTATCTTGTGTGCTGTTGGGAACGCTACAAGACTATTTTCAGCAGGTTTTTTGTGGATAGGGCCTAGGTTTGGGGATATTTTTCTTTGTATGTTTGTATAATTCAAGTATTTATGTGACCCTAATTTATGCCCCCCTGCTAAAGTACCGTGGGTTAGAAATTGTAATGAATAAGAAAAAAAATCTGTTTTCTCTACAAGCCCTCAACTTCATTCTTTTTGCAGCATTTCACTTTAAAGCAGAAATTTCCTTCTGTTGAAACGCCTTGACCGCTCCTACTTAGAACTAGAAGCATCTCCAGCTCAGCCTGCTGTCTTGGTGTGGCTGAATTGTGAATAATCCTTTCGGGATTCTGGTTTAGTAATCATGAGAGCTGGTAGCAGAGCGAGTTTGAGTCAGTGTACTATAATGGCTAAAAGAGTCTGAGTTGTGACATCCCTGGTTCAGATCTCACTTTTGCCATGGACTTTTGCCAGGTGGCATTTTTTAAAAACCAATCTTCTTGGGGCTCCCATCTGCAATACTGGACTAATAATACTGACCTACTTACAGGCTTGTTGGAAGGATTGCTAAGATACACTTTGAACACTCTAGAAGTGCTCAAAACCTACTACTAATAGTTATTGTCATCCTCTTTTCATTGCTTACTGTCACCCTTTTTTCGTAGTTTTCTGCAAAATAAAACTTGGTTTCACACAAAATTAAATCTGAGTTTCTTCATAGTCTGAAGCAGGGGTAGTCAACATGTCACCCACATGTAGGCCGCCTGGCCTCTGGTGTGGCTCCCACCCCCACCGTGTTGCTGAAACTTGGTGGTGTGGCTGCAGGAAAAAAAATGGGAAACAACCTAAGTTTGTCCCTATAAGTCTCTGTAGCAGATTGCTGCTTTAATTTAGTGGCAAACTGCCATTTTTAACTTTTTTCCCCTGCAACAGTGGCAGTAGTACAGCTCATGAAGGGAGTGTTTGGGGTAGAATGTGGCACCTGGACCCCACCAAAGACTTTTCTACACGAGGCTGTTAATCGCTGTATCTATTTTCGGTTTTGTAGCGGCATTGAGATCTGAGCTCTACACAAAGAGCTCTTCTTCTTTTCCACTACACAACCTCTAGGTGGAGCTGTGCTATAGTGGAATAGTTGAAATACAGTAATACCTTGGATTGCAAGTAACTTGGTCTGAGAGCGTTTTGCAAGACAAGCAAAAATGTTTAAAATTTTTTGACTTGATAAACGAGCAAGGTCATAGATTTCATAGATAGAGTTGGAAGGAGCCTACAACCCCCTGCTCAATGCAGGCAACTAGAGGAGGGGTCTCCCATCCAAGTAATAACCAGGCCTGACCCTGCTTAGCTTTCCACGCCCAGACAAGCTGAGCCAGCGTGAGCCACAGGCCTGTATCTTGCAAGACAAGTCAGTACGGATGTAACCGCTTGCCTCGAGCAGGCGTAGCGGGCCGAAATTGGCCCCGCTCTCGCCCGCCAGAGACTCACTTTGATATAAGAGTGTTTTGGATTACAAGCATGTTTCCGGAATGAATTATGCTCTCAATCCAAGGTATTTCTGTACATGAGGAGATAGAGCACCATTTTCCCCATTGTAATTTAATAGCTCATCTTCCCTGTTCTAAAAAAAAAAAAAAAAAACCTCTGGAAAGTGATCTGAAAAAACAGAAGTGAAACTGGAGGATCATGATATGGGCTCTTTAGATGATGAGTAAGGAATCACAAGTGCACAATAAATGTATTGTGTAGAAAAGTGCAAAGCTGCCAAAAATATTTAGACTCTAAAGCATGGGCAGATCCTGGGATAGGGAATGAAATGGCATAATAGTGCTCCGCAGCTTTCTAATTTGTTACAGTTGTATTTAGAACGGCTGCTTCTAGCTTCCACACATACCTCTTCTTACCTTCAGCTCATCCATTCCTTTTGCTCAAGAAGTAGCCGTCCAAAGCTTACCCTGTCATTTATATTTTTTTCTCCAGGGCTCAAGGCAAAGATAGTGATGGCTTGAAAGTAGCATCTTCCTTCGACTCATGGGTTCTTCTCTGAGAGATGATCACAGGGAAGACAGATGAACAAGCGCAGCAATGTTACCTCTTCACAGGAGCCACATCCGCAGTCTTCTCCTACCCCAACACCAGCCAGGTTGCTGTCTCACTACCGTGTATTTCAAGATCATGAGTGGGAAGTTGTGGAACGATCGCTCAGCCTCCTGCAGGCCAGTGGATTTTACTGGGGGGCCTTGTCTGTGGATGAGGCACATGCTAGGTTACTTCAACAGCCAGTGGGGACCTATCTGCTGAGAGATAGCTCTCAGGGAAACTTCCTCTTCAGCCTCAGCGTTCGCATGCCAGCTGGACCTGTCAGTCTCCGGATCTCTTTCCAGAAGGGTTGCTTTTGGCTGAAGGACTGGTCCTCAGACTGTGTGCTGAGGCTGCTTGAGCTGGTGGTGGCAGGAACCCGGACCAAGCCCCTCTACTGTGACGAAATGGGAAACGCTCCTCTGGTGTTTTCTGACCCGCTCTGCAGGGATGGCAGGGCTGTTGTACCCAGGCTGCAGGAGCTCTGTCGACAAGCCTTGCCTGCTTCCAGTGGGATCGGGCAGAGCAGTTCTTGGAATCGACCTCCTTGCTGGCGACCGAGAAGCAGCAAAGTGTTTGTGGCAGACAAAAGTATGCCAATGGCAATGATGCCAATACGCTGAGTGAATGGGCCACTGTTTTTACTGTTTTCTTAGGAGCTGTTTTAATTGTCTCCCTGTGGGAAATGCCTTTTATAAGGTAGAGGTGAACATTCCCTGCCTCCACCTGGGCAGCTTCTTCCAACTGTGAAATGAGCCAATGGCACACTGGACAAGAAGAGAAGCACAGTTCAGTATTCCAGGTGCCAAAACCAACGCTTCTTCATGAGTCTCTCCTGATGAAATGTTTAAACTCTGTTTCAGAGACTGATGCTGAAATAAAACTTGCTGCGTTGAAATTCAGTGCTGGTCTCTGGAACCAAGTCTATGTACATTGGATGGGTGTGAGACTTAGACCAGCAGCTGACTTTCTTATCAACCACAGAGATATTTACAATCACTGCATTTGAGAAACGCACAATCTCTTTCATTCCTACTTGATAGACAGATGTATAAATAATAAAGTTCCACCCATTCCTGCATCTTGTTTGCTGGAGCTTAGAATGCTATGCAGTACCTGCAAGTCTGAATACTGTCTTCATGCAATAGAAGTATGGTGTTGGCATGCATAGCCGGGCAATACCTTTATTGGGACAAACCAAATTGTCATTAAATAGTGAGCAAGCTTTGGAGTTCTCTAGAGCTCTGCATCAGGCTTGACGTTAAGCAAAGCAGGGGTGGGGTGGGGGAATGGCTTGATGTTCTAGCCACAAAGTCTGCATTTAGTCACAGAATCCTAAGATGGAGTTCAGAAGTATTTCTAACCTCCTTCTCCTTGTATCTCTCTAGATCAGGGTTGGGACAACTTCAGGAGGCCTAGGGCTCATTTTCAGAACCCATACCCCCCCCACACAGGTCACAGTTTTCCAGGTGACCCCCAAAATGTTCCTTTTTAAAAATGAACAAAAATGGCCTCTGGAGCACTATGGAGCACCAAAAAGGTCAAATCTAGCTTGTTTCCAAGCTAACCCTGACCTTTCTAGGATTCCGAAGCTGCTACCGAGCCCTAGAAAGATCAAATCTAGCTTTCAAACAAGTTAGATTTCACCTTTTTGGTGCTCCGTAGTGCTCCAGATGCCACTTTTCACTGCAAAAAATAAAATAAAATAATTAAACTTTTTTTCGCAGGGCGGCAGGGGCTGCATGCAGGCTGGATGTTGCCCAGCCCTGCTCTAGATAATCTTTTCCCACTGGGGATACTGTTACATTTATAATCTGAGCAGAATACACATCTGTATTGTGTCAATATAAAGGAGGGTAGGGAATGGAAGATTTTAATTTTAGCACACTCCAGCAACTCTTACTATTTGGCCTGAAACGGGCATCTTGGTTTATAGAGGGGAAAAAAGGTAGCTCCTATTATGAGTTGGTCCAATGCTGGTCATCCGCTAGCAGAATGGAAACTGCTAATGGAGTGGACTTTCCCTCCCCCTCCACCCCCCTGTGCACCCCCCCCCCCCAGATCTGCTCTGAAGGGTTGGGGGATCCTCCAGAGCAGATTTAGGGCAGGCAATGCGGGGAAGAGAGGATGGGGCAGTTCCGCTGGGTGAGTGGACTTCTGCTCTCGTGACACTGGGATCCAACCCTATGCAGTATCCAATGCTGCCCGCACGCGAACAGAACCTACTGCAGTGCAGCGGGAAGCTAGCGGCCCCTGAAGCAAGTGAAGATGAGCAGAATTGCTAGTTTCCGGGTAGCTCTCAGAAGGGAGCTCCACTGACCTGTCCCATTCCGAAAACAAACGTTTCTGCTCATTTCTGCGGTTGCTTTAGGGCAGTGTTCTCCAACTTTGGGTCCCCAGATGTTTTTGGCCTATAACTCCCAGCATGCCCCAGCCAGCATAGCTGGCTGGGGCATGCTGGGAGTTGCAGGCCAAAAACACCTGGGGACCCAAGGTTGGAGAACACTGCTTTAGGGAGTGCTCGTTTCTGATGCACTAGCGGTTGGTCCCGCGGGCGCAATGGAACGAGCGGAGGCTCAGCAGCGGTATTGGAGACTGCCTTATATTTCCAATGTCAGTGGTCCCAATTACTGTGTTTGGTGATGACACTGAAGTGGTGGAAAATATGAGTTTAATGATATTAAAGAAAGAACCTGTACTACATTAAAGGGGAAAATTAAGCTGCAGCCGTGTGCTTTACCAGCATTACTCCAGATTTAGGGGCTTCCGGATGTGGGCTAAAAGAATGTATTTGCCATTCCTTGGGGCATTCTGATTGGGAATAACAAAATTAAGAGGTGCAAATTAAGAGTAAAGGGGTAGGTAGAGGTTTTCTGTCACTCCAGACCTATTAAGTTGTATTTTAGAAATTGTCCTAATCTACATTGATTAAAGAGGTTGCCTGAAAGAGTATTTAAATGCATTTCCCTATTTAGTCAAACATAAATTGTCATTTTCTAAATAAAAACATGAATAAAAGCACATTCTAAAAAGTGCTTAATTAAATGAGTGTAATGGGCTCTTTGCTTATCATTCTTCCAAGCGTCAGCTAACCTCTGTTTTTTTTTGTTGTGCCATATGAGCATGGATTTGTTCTTAAATCTTTGAAGGAACAAACGGCGTTTTGCATGGGCAGTATAAGTGAGCACTATGGTACATTCAAAATACAGGAGATTTGCCTGGACCAGCCTAGGTTGAAGCTTCTAGCATTTTTGGACCACATCCATACACTCTTTCAAAATCACTGTCTCTGGTTTAATCCTGTACAGACTTACCTAGGAGTAAACATGCATAGAATTGCACTGTTAATGTACTGTAACACATTTTTAAAAACTTTTTTAAAACTTGTTTTTCTAAGTAGTTCATCCAGCAAACTATAGCACAGTAATACCTTGGATTGCAAGTAACTTGGTTTGAGAGCGTTTTGCAAGACAAGCAAATTTTTAAATATTTACTTAATTTTTTTTTACTTGATATACAAGCGACGTCTTGCAATACAGGTACTGTAGTACGGCTTAAATTAAAAATCTCTGTACAAATTTTTTTTGGGGGGGTGGGTTCGTTTTGATATAAGTGTTTTGGATTACAAGCACGTTTCCGGAATGAATTATGCTCTCAGTCCAAGGCATGGCTGTAGTTTTGAAAAAAATAATTAAATCTGAGACGAAACCTTCCTGTAATATAAGCTAACTCTTCCATGACACCTGTACCAAAGCTGTCAGCTTGTCCATTATGCCGTGTGTGTGTGTGTGTTTTTAAAACTTTCAAAATAATTATTTTAACAATTCAAGGTTTGAAATGTTGGGATTCTGGAAACCGTGGCACTTAAGGGTTACAATAAACCCAAAGAACTAGTCCAGCACCAAATAAAATTCCCACTATCACCAGGTTACCCTGCATTGAAGATGGACAAGTCTTGTATTCTTAGGGAGCACTCGATGATCCAGTTAACTGGGGCGGGGAGAGTGTGATTTGACCTACATCCTTAAGAGTCATTAGGCTCTAAAAGGCTGCATAGCTGAGGTTTATATACAAAACCCAAACAGATGTTAACATTAGTGCAAATTATAATTCTTGCCATTTTCTAAGTTATGTCATAAATCCTTTTAATACACATTTTGACCACCCACATTTGATATATTTATTTTTTTTTATATTTATTATATTTATACCCCACCTTTTTTCCTGCAAGGAACTCAAGGCGGCTTACATAATCCTCCTCCTCTCCATTTTATCCTCACAACAACCCTGTGAGGTAGGCTAGGCTGAGAGTCAGTGACTGGCCCAAAGTCACCCAGTGAGTTTCATGGTAGAGCGGGGACTAGAACCCGGATCTCCCGAATCCCAGCCCTACACTCTCACCCCTATGCCACACTGGCTCTTCACTGATATCAGTTTGTAAATGAAATGGAGCCACCCCAAAATAAGGTCCAGGTGTCTACATGCTTGTGAGGTGGGACAGGACTCCCTACATGCTCAAAAGAATATAAATGTGTAAAAAAAAAAAGAAATCCCACCCCCCAAAAGCTCAAAACAGCCCTTCAAGATTCCAGGGCCTGTGGATTCATAGATCGTAGAGTTGGAAGGAGCTTACAAGGCCATTGAGTCCAACCCCCTGCTCAATGCAGGAAACTAGAGGAGGGGTCTCCCATCCAAGTAATAACCAGGCCTGACCCTGCTTAGCTTTCCACGCTCAGACAAGCTGAGCCAGCGTGAGCCACAGGCCTGTTGAGTGCTGAGGGCATACAGATAAGAACATTTTGAGTAACTCATCTTATTGGAAAGGCAATTACATCTATTCATATATTGAAAGTGTTGTATGGTCCGCAATGCATTGCATTATTAGAAAGTGAGCATTTATCCTTCCAATTTTGTAATATCAGTCTTTTAGCTGTCAAAGGGGTGCAGAGAATCCATTTTCCCTTCCATTCATGTTAATTTCCATGAATTTCCATTGTTTTAAGGAGCGTGTACATCACTGAATATTAAAGACTGTTCCAGTACAAAATTTAGCTGTGTAATAACCTCCTCCCCAAAAGAAGCAACTAATGGACATAGGTTTATTCTAATCACACACTATGTGCCTCAAAGACTTAATATACACACTTAAGAGATACGTAAGTAGAAGTTTGCTGTATAGCACCACCTTGTGAGTGCAACGTGTACTTCACAGGGTCCTATGGATATTTTAGAATCTAAAATTTAGATCTATCTCGCCACAGCCCTGCATGGTGGATCTCTTTGTTCTCATTGTACAGACAGACATCCATTGAGAGATCTTGAATTACTGAAAGCCACTAAGGTCCAATTCACAGGTGAAATGTTTTCTACATAGAAAACACTTCCATGTAGGAAATAATATGCAAACTGCATATAGATATTCCTGTGCAGGGCTCATACCCGTGTCTGTTTTGTTGTGTGTACACAGACACTACTTCTCATATATGCATGTGCAGCAAAAGTGATCGACCTGTGAGTCTCATGTTATTTCATATATAGAGGTGCTTTTCCATGTAGTACAGGGGTCCCCATGCGGCGCCTTGGATAATGATTTTTTAAAATTAGTTCCCCCTTTGCAGTTTATTTAATATGTATACATGGATTTGTATGGAATGTATACAACTGTTAGAAGTGACTTTGTTCAAGTCCTGTAAAAAGAAATAGTTCTCTGGACAAGAAAATTGGTGAAAGCAAAGCACTTTTTATTGAATACAGTCTTGCAAGAGTGGGTGCGCTATGCAGGTAGGCACACCTTAACATTCAAGCAGCGTGTTTTTATTCCTTATGCCCGGCCGCAGGGTTCCTCCCTCATTCCCCCATTGGCTGGGTACTTTGAGGTTTACAGCCTATCCCGACCGCCTAAACTGAATACATTATTTCCCGCCCCTGTTTACCGACCCTCCTCTTGTTGTGTGGCATCCTGTTACTCTAATTTTTTATTGGCTCTTCCACACATTCCTTAACTACATTGTAACTTTGACCTCTTGCTCTCCCATCAGCAGACACCTCTTTTTTTGACACATTTTTATGCCTGGTCTGTGTTTCCAGAAAGGGAGGATTCTTCATTTATCTGTTACCTACTTATTCAATGTCATCCCTATCTAAGCATATTTATCATTTACTAATCCCATGCCATCCTTATGACCCGGGCATTGAGTTCCTTACATATTTTAGGCCTCATTTATCACTAGACTGGGGCCCCCATTCGGGGTGAGTTCTCTGGCTTCTTTTAATTTCTGTATTTTATTTTATTTAATATAATTTGGGAAAGAAACTTTCTATAATTCTTACAATCCCTCCTTTTTTTCTTTTTACTCTTTTCTTTTCCAACACTTTAGTCAATTTCTTCCATCTTAATATAGTATGGTGGAGACGTTTCGTCTTCTAATACCATCATACTAGTATTATAAGCCGGAGGAGTCAATGGCATTTTCTTAGATAGGGCGGTTTCAATAAGTCTTTGTGTTAGTCCTCGGACACAAGGGATAATACAACATCTTAACGCTACTAAGACTCCTCCTACTACAATCAGGGAAGTAAACATTGAGATTGCTAAGGTTTTCCACTTTTCAAACTATGTTTTTAACCATCTTGTCAATGAAGTATTTATTCCTGAGTTTTCAGCAAGTTCTGCTGCCAGGGTATTAAGACCCTCTAGAGCTTTTGTTATTGTCCCATCAGGAGCAGTATTGTTGGGTATGAAGGTACAACACTGTCCTCCTAACATTACACAGACGCCACCTTTTTCTGCTAAAACCATGTCCAAAGCTATCCGATTTTTTCAAGCCATTCGACTGGTGGCATCTAATTGCTCCGCTATCTCTTTTATTGCATCTCGGGTATAGTTTATGAATCTTTGTTGATTGTAAAAGATGTAATTAATCCAATCAACATTTTTATTTATGGTTGACCACCAAAAGAGAGCAGACTTAAATCCGGCAGCTATTTGATTTCGGGCTTTAAATTCATCTGGAACTCCTCGGGGCACCCCTATGGCATCAATATATATCCCTTTATCAAAGGATGTAACTAGTACATTCCTTTTGTTCTGACTATGCCATTCGGGTTTAACTTCTTTTTTGAAGGCCAGGGTGAATGGTACTGCTAATTGTATTATAGCACAAGTCCCAGTCCAATTGGCGGGCAAGGTTGGCCTTATAGACTTTCCCCCACAATACCACTATAAGTCAGCTCTGGCCACTCTCAAGTTAGAGTAATTCCCATTGCTTAATGTGATGTTCAATACCTCCTTACATGTGTTCAGTTCTCCCATTGGCCTGGCCAACCCCCCCACCTGTCGTGAGAAACAAGCAGTGTGATTGACGTGCCTAGTAGAGAATGTCGGAGGCATTCTTTCACTTTTGGACTTTAAAGCTGGGAACAATAGGGATAGAGACCTGCAAGTCTCATTTCCCCAAGCATCTTTATGCTGGAACAGAGCTATTATACAACTCATTCCCAGGGGGTCCTTGCTCTAACCCAGAGGAAAGGGAATTACTTGTGCTACAGGCCTTTCTGATGCACAGGCATAACAGTTACTTTTGTTCAAACTTTTAGCAGTATACTTCACCCATTCAACCCAGGTGTTCGTGTCTTCATACCCTGTTTCTACTTCAAATGTTTGGCGCAGATCTTCAATCTCAACTACTGTCACTACCTTCGGATCATTCAGAGGAGCTTGGAAAGTTTTAACTTTGGGCATGACAGTTGCCTCTAAGGTTTGGTCGTTAGAATCTGACTTTTCTACTATTAATCTAAAACAGCATGCAACGGGATCAGTTCCAGAAACACTTATTCCCATGCCAAACGAAGTCTGATTTATTGAGAATTTGGTTGGCTGGCCACCAGAGGGATATTCATTCTAAGATGTTTGGACGATGGATACCCATACTGGATTGCAAGTCTCCTCTTCACAATCTGACCGAGTAGGACCTTTACGAATTGAAACCATACTTTTTATTCTAGAGTGAGGAGACGCTGCCGTCCATCCTTGGGATTGTGTGGTCCACAAGACTTCGGACCAGCGACGACAGGGCGTCCCTACACACATATATTTGTCTTGGGAACTCCACCGTCTCTGAGTGTTCAAATCTCCACATTTCAACAAGCTGCAGGCATCGAATTTTACAACTTGAGTCTGACTACTTTTTCTAATTTTTATTACAAACGTAGTGGAGATGTTGCCAACCAGAGATATCAGTATACCTATACAAATTAATTGGGCTGTCATGGTTACAATCTTTTAAGGAACTGAAGGTTTCTAATCTTCTGTCAATTCTTTTGACACGGAAACCCCAAAGAACTTGTGTTTATAGATATAACATATAGTTACTAACCCACTAAGAATAAGAAAGATTACAAGGATTATTTTAGCTACAACTAATTCTTTAGTTTGCATTATATTGTATCCTCCACCCTGGGAACAAAGGGATTCCCCCTGGAGGGATCTCTCTGGGTGTGGATCCTATGTCTACAGTAATATTTCCTATTATTTGAGGTCTTCCACCTCGGGACTTCTTTTGCACAATTATCACCTTTTGTTGACTTTGGATTTGGACAGGTAAGGATCTAGTTTCTAGCACTAGTGGACTTGGCCCTCCCATTCACTACAGGTCTGCCCACAGTCCTTCTCCACAATACATGTACCCCTTTGTTTCTCTTTCCCAAGGATCAGAGGTTGTGTATGGGAGTTCCTCGTCTGAATCGTCCAGATTTAGTAGTCCTCCCTTATTTGATCCAAATCTTGACTTACACTGCTTACATTCCAACTCATGGAAATTATTCAGTTGTGGGGGTAATTGGATCACCTGGTGGGCCCAACGCCTAATGCTTCGATTTTGAACTGCTAATTTGTTTTGTAACTCATATTCTTCTACTTCTTGGACACCGATTTTCCTAAGAAAAAACCACTCATGCCACTGTCCTTGAGTTCCTACCCGTCGGTATCTTATGACCCAAAACTGAACTGGCTCCCCAGTTCCTAATTTAGGTAACGCTAAGTCCCCTTTCTCTATCTTTAATTCCCAGAATGGGCACAAGATTTCTTCCCAGATCACAGATGATCCTGGGCCTGTAGTCCAGCTGTCCACTAATGGACCTACTATTGTTGCATATCTTTCTTCTGGATCCCAATCCGGGTTGTTATCTGGTCCCGCATCTCACCCTGGTACAGAATCCCCTATGGTATTGTCCATCTAATGGGTAACTTTCTTAAGAACTATTTTCGTGGGTGTTTGTGTTTTAATTACTGTCCAAGTGTTAGCGTTTGGAGGTTCTTCTACAGGCCCTTTCACTCGCGTATAGTGAGTCTACCCTTTTTCGGCTGTCCGGACTGCGGTTTCTGTATTCAGGAGCGTTTGGAAAGGCCCCTCCCACTCCGGTTGGAGTTTGGCTTCTTTCCACGATTTGATCAACACCCACTGTCCTGGTTGTATATTGTGGACTGCGAATTCCAGGGGTGGCGTTTGCGCTAGGAGTCTTTTCCTCCTAAGAAAAGATAAAGAAGACGACAGCCCAAGTATATACTGTTTTAAAAACCGATTTTTGGTCTCATATTGGGGCAATTCTCTAAGTTGACCCATGTATGGAAGACCAAACAGCATCTCATATGGGGATACTCCTATATCCTTCCGTGGGGCGGTCCTTATCTTTAACAAAGCGAGGGGCAAACATTTAGTCTAAGGTAATTTAGTTTCTAAAATCAATTTGCGCAAGGTGGCTTTTAACGTTTGATTCATTCTTTCCACTTTTCTAGAAGATGGAGGATGCCATGGTGTATGATAATCCTAACTAATTCCCACTTCCTCTATGATTCCTTTCAATACCTTGGAAGTAAAATGACTTTCCTGGTCTGAATCAATATGTTCCACTATTCCATACCTGGGCAAAATGTGTTCCAGGATAATTTTACTTACTCCAGTTGCAGTGGCAGTTGACATTGGATATGCTTCTACCCAGTTGGTTAAATGATCTACTAAGACCAGTATATATTTCAACCTGCCTACTGGAGGGAGTTCTGTAAAATCAACCTGGATACTTTGGAAAGGACGCAATCCTGGCTTGCGCCCACCTGGTGGTTGCTTTCTTAGCACCTTTTTGTTGATTTTTTTGCAGATCATACACCGTTCGCAGATCTGCTTTGCTACCGTGTGTATCCTCATACACCCATATTCTCTAAGTACCAAATCACACATTGCTTGGACTTTCCAATGGCCCCCTTCATGTAAAATAGCCATAATTTCTCTCATTATTTGTTTGTTGACCATTTTTCTGCCATCTGGGAGTATCTATTTTCCCTCTTCTACTTCAGTTGCTCCTAATTCTTTTAGTCCTAACATTTCCCTTTCTGTCTATACTGGCCTTTCTTTTGTTTTTGGCAACCTAGGGGTTAGCATGTTCATTTTTACTACTTCTTCTCCCATAGCAGCTTCTTTAGCTGCTTCATCCGCTAATGCATTCCCTCTTGCTTCAAAGGATGCACCTCTTTGGTGACCAATTATGTGGACCACCGCTATTTCTCTAGGCAAAAGTAAATTTTTTAACACTTCTTGTACTAGTGCTCCGTGTACTAGTTCTTTTCTTTTGCTATTTATTAATCCCCTTTCGTGCCATATTTTTTCAAATGTATGTACTACTCTATAAGCATATTTAGAATCCGTATAGATGGTCCCATCTTTTTCTTTTAAAGCCTTGAGGGCTTGATTTAAAGCATACAGTTCATAGGTTTGGGCTGACCAGTTATTGGGCAACCTTCCTGATTCTGTTAGTTCTTTAGTGTTACCATCTATTATGGCATACCCATTGTGTCTTTTTTCTTCCAATACACGGGAGGACCCATCTATAAATAGGCAAGTTCCCTCATGCAATGGAAGGTCTCTTAAGTCTTGTCTCACTTTAGTCTGATATTCAATGATATCCAGACAATTGTGTTCTAAATTTTCACACTTATGTTCTCCTTTTGTCAGAAACGTGGCTGGATTCAGACAATTTTCAGTGGTGAGGATTAAATCTTCTTTTTCCATTAAGACCGCTTCATATCTCAAGATTCTAGAATCTGTTAGCCATCTCCCTGCCCTTTGTGTCAAAATGGTGCGAACTTGATGAGGCGTACTGACCACTAGTGCCCCTCCAAAAGTTAGCTTCCTGCTTTCTTCTACTAACAGAGCTGTTCCTGATATTGCCTGAATACATTCTGGCCATCTTCGGGAGACTGGATCCAGAATTTTTGATAGGTATGCTACTGGCTTTCGCTGTCCTCCCCATTTCTGGGTGAGCACTCCCAAAGCTGTTCCCTCTTGTATGCTGACAAACAAATGAAATGGTTTGTCTAAAGAAGGAAGAGCCAATACTGGAGCAGTTATCAGATCGTGCTTTAGGATTTTTATTAATTCTTTTTCTCTATCTGTTCACACTAATTCATTTGGTTTTTCTTCCAATAATTTCAGATACAGTTTTTTAGTTTTAGCCGCATAGGAATCTATCTACAACCTACAGTATCCTGTTAACCCTAGGAACTTCCTCAATTCCCTTTTTGTCTTGGGTAGGGGTGTTTCGACTATCTCTTTTACTTTTTCAGGACTAATTCTTTTTTTCCCCTCACTTATGAGATGCTCTAAATATTTTACTTCCTTTTTTACAAATTGAAGTTTGGACTCTGACACTCTCAGTCCTTTCTGTCCTAGAAAATTTAACAGCGCTTTTGTGGCCTCCGCCACTGGGCCTTTCTTTTTCTTTGAAATTAGAAGGTCATCCACATACTGGAGGAGGAGCGTTCCTGATGGCATTTTAAATTGCTCTAAGAGTTGTTCCAATACTTGTCCAAACAAGTTTGGACTCTCAGTGAATCCTTGTACGAGGACTCGCCACCGGAATTGTTGTTTTCTTCCAGTATTTGGATCCTCCCACTCAAAGGCAAACATATCCCTACTCTCCTCAGCCAAAGGACAGGTCCAAAATGCATCTTTAAGATCAATTACACTAAACCACCCATGTTCATGTGGAATTCTACTTAAAAGAGTGTATGGGTTAGGCACTACAGGATGTCTGGTCTGAACTATTTGGTTCAACTTCCTTAGGTCCTGCACCAATCTGTAACTACCATCTGGTTTCTTTACTGGTAGTATAGGGGTGTTATAAGGTGACATGCAAGGTTCTAACAACCCATCTTGCACCAGAGTTTCTATGACTGGCTTCAAGCCCTTCCTTTCTTCCAATGGTAAAGGATACTGTTTCTGACATACTACTTCACCTTCCCTTTTTAACTTTATTTTTAATGGAGGTATATTTAAAATTTCTTTATTCCCCTCTTTAACCCATACTTCGGGGTTTATTTCTTTGATATCTTCCTCTGAAAGAACTGCCATCTTTACTACCATTTCTTTGTTTTCCACCCTTACTTCTAGCCCTAGTTCTGTCATCATGTCTCTTCCTAATAAATTTGTGCCTAATTCTGGTAAGTAAAGAGGCTGACACATTATTTCTTCTTTCTTATGTTTAATTTGCATTGGTTTAAACATTGGGGTCCGAATTTGGCCTCCTACCCCTGACGCTAGTACAAAATTATTGGACAATTGGGTTCCTACAGGTCTGTAATTAAGGGAGGTTCTTTCTGCTCCACTATCTACAAGAAATACTGTATCTTCTTCTCCTGGCCCCACCTTTAAATTTATCAAGGGTTCCCGGTGGGTCCTTTTAAAAGGATACCCCTGACTCTCCTAATCTTCTTCCATATTCATTAGTGGGATAATCCTTTCTTCCCTTTGGATCTCGGGACAATCTCTTTTAAAGTGTCCTAATTTTCCACACCGGAAACATCCAGCTCTCTGTCCTCCCCTTTCTTGACCTCTTCCTGTCCCCAACTGCCCATCTTGATTTTGTCTGCTTGAGCCTGGTTTTCCCTGTTTCCACTTTCCCCTCCCCATTTTTCCTTGTTGTCCCTTCTGACCATTAGCCTCCATCTTTTTTTTCATAACTTGGTCCACTGTATTTACCATCAATTTTATATTCTTCCTCTCTTTTTCATCCTCCCTTTTTACATACACTTTTTGTGCCTCTCTTAAAAGGTCCTCGATATTTTTATCACTCCAGTTGTCTATTTTCTCAAGTTTTTTTTTAATATCTGGCCATGACTTTGTCACAAAATTGACTTTTAAGAGGGACTGACTCACTGGATCTTCAAGGCTCATACCAGAATATTTCCTCATTTGATCTTTTAGTCTTTGAAGGAAGTCAGATGGTGACTCCTCCTTGTTCTGCTGTACCTCAAAGGCTTTGGTCAGATTCTGGGACCTAGGGACTGCGTGTTTAATTCCTTTGATCATTAAGGTCCTAAGGTCTTTCATTTTAATCCTTTGTGAATTCCTCTGGTGATCCCACCCAGGGTCAAGATTGGGATACTTTTGATCAGCTGGTTCCACCCCTTGTCTAGGAGGGTGTTCCTTGTCCCATTCAGACAGGGCTGCCCTTCTGATCATGGCTCGTTCTTCCCCAGAGAACAAGATGGCCAAGATGGACATCAACTCTTCCCATGTATACGTATTAGGTCCCAAAAATTGATCTATTTGTTCTCCCAGTCCCACTGGGTCTTCCATCAGCGGCTTCATTTCTTTCTTAAAAATTCTTATGTCTGAACTATTAAGTGGGGCATTTACATACCCCATTTGCCCTGGACCTGTCGGGACTTCCCTTAGAGGGTACATGTTTGTCCCTCTACGGGTCACATCTGGGGATGGATCCTCTGATCTTCCCCATTTGTCTCTATCTGACCCTAGTGTGACCCTAGTGTGTGTCTTGTTTTAATTGGGCTACTTCTCTGGTTACATGAGCTTCCCTAACCTGGGGTGCTGTTTCAGCTGGGACTTCTGGGTCGGCTCCGCCAGCCCCTTCCCCTCTACCCAGGGGTGCATATGGCGGCGGTAGCCGAGACAGAGGGTCCCAACATTCAGGGTCTTTCTCAGAAACTTTTTCTTTTTCTTTCTTTGTCTTTTCCCCTAGGTAGCACATATTTTCTATCTCATTCTCCACCCAACATTTGGCATAATCAGATTCTTCCTGAGAATATGGTCTTTTATTATTTACATGGATGTTTAATGTCTGACACAGCCACATTTCCCCTGCCCCAAACTTAGGCCAGAAGACTGCAGGTGGTCTAATACTCTCCTTAGTCCAGACAAAACAACAGAAATTTATCATTTTCTTTTTATTTTTGTTTTGAGTACATGGAATTTTCTTCCATAGTTTTAACATCCGCCCTAAGGGACTATCTGGCGGAATATCAATCCTTTCCCTAGGCACCTTTTCTTCCTGGATCTTTCCTGACCCAACCTTGGAACTATAGTTCCCCATCGAGACCCTTTCACGCTCCTTAACAATCACTTCGTCCGTCTCTGGCCGCCCTCTCGCGAGGTAACGGAAACGCAGATTGGGACTCCACACTCACTTCGTGTCTGGGACACGTCTCACACACTCCACATTCAGTCTCGATATCCAAGAGCAGTACTTTAAGGGAAAATTTTCCTGCCCTTATCCCAACCACCAAGGTAAAATAAATAGCCCAATTTTTCTTACCTTGGTCTGTGCACAGAGTTGCCTGGTTGACCGATCTCGTGCCTACCCAACCGGTTTCTCCTAAGTGCCTTTCACCAGTCCAGCATCTCGGGTTTCCTTGGCCAGTCCGTCACTGACCACCCTTGGCACCAAGGAGACTACTGAACTCAGTAGGACGCGTCTTCCCGTTGGTTGGCAATGGCAGCCAGCGACTGTGATGGCAGGATCCCGGACGAGCCCCCAATTTGTTAGAAGTGACTTTGTTCAAGTCCTGTAAAAAGAAATAGTTCTCTGGACAAGAAAATTGGTGAAAGCAAAGCACTTTTTATTGAATACAGTCTTGCAAGAGTGGGTGCGCTATGCAGGTAGGCACACCTTAACATTCAAGCAGCGTGTTTTTATTCCTTATGCCCGGCCGCAGGGTTCCTCCCTCATTCCCCCATTGGCTGGGTACTTTGAGGTTTACAGCCTATCCCGACCGCCTAAACTGAATACATTATTTCCCGCCCCTGTTTACCGACCCTCCTCTTGTTGTGTGGCATCCTGTTACTCTAATTTTTTATTGGCTCTTCCACACATTCCTTAACTACATTGTAACTTTGACCTCTTGCTCTCCCATCAGCAGACACCTCTTTTTTTGACACATTTTTATGCCTGGTCTGTGTTTCCAGAAAGGGAGGATTCTTCATTTATCTGTTACCTACTTATTCAATGTCATCCCTATCTAAGCATATTTATCATTTACTAATCCCATGCCATCCTTATGACCCGGGCATTGAGTTCCTTACATATTTTAGGCCTCATTTATCACTAGACTGGGGCCCCCATTCGGGGTGAGTTCTCTGGCTTCTTTTAATTTCTGTATTTTATTTTATTTAATATAATTTGGGAAAGAAACTTTCTATAATTCTTACAAAACTTTCTAGCAATTATACATAGGCTTCAACAAAAGCGGACCAAATATCCAAATAAGTATCCGTTTGAAGTGTCTATATCAGGGGTCCTCAAACTACGGCCCGCGGGACACATCCGGCCCGGCGGGTCTTTTCATCCGGCCCGGCAGCAGCCCTGTGTCTCCTGGGGGGGGAGGGGAGGAGTGGGTGGCGGGGCACCCCCCCTCTGCCCCCCTGCCGGGTAAAACTGCGCGCTGTTCAGCTGAGTTCCTGGGTTAGAGAACACCCACCACCGCCCTTCGGCGCGCGCGCCCACCTTGCCTTTTCCCTCAGGCGAACCCTTCACCTTCCAGGAGCAGGTCGCGGTGCCGGCCAGGCTACGCCCCTCCAGTTCTCAGGAGATGCGGGCAGGGCTAAGGGACTAAGTCTGAGAGGCAGCTCCGAGCAGAGAGCTTGGAACCAGACGGCTCTTGCTCGACGAGAATAAGGGGTGTGCCTGGGCAAGAGTGCCTCGCAACATGGCCTCCTCCTTTTCTTTAGGTGGGGATGCCCGAGGAGTGGACCAGGTGAGCGAGCTGCCCTCTTTCTTCTGCCCCTTCCTCCCCTGTCCCTTGAGTCGCCTGCTCCTTTGCAAACTCTCCTTTCTGCCAGCCCCCACCTCGATCCTTTGCAAACTCCTCTCCTTTCTGCCAGCCCCCACCTCGATCCTTTGCAAACTCCTTTCTGCCAGCCCCCACCTCGATCCTTTGCAAACTCCTCTCCTTTCTGCCAGCCCCCACCTCGATCCTTTGCAAACTCCTCTCCTTTCTGCCAGCCCCCACCTCGATCCTTTGCAAACTCCTCTCCTTTCTGCCAGCCCCCACCTCGATCCTTTGCAAACTCTCCTTTCTGCCAGCCCCCATCTCGATCCTTTGCAAACTCTTCCTTTCTGCCAGCCTGCACCTCGATCCTTTGCAAACTCTCCTTTCTGCCAGCCCCCACCTCGATCCTTTGCAAACTCTCCTTTTTGCCAGCCCCCACCACGATCCTTTGCAAACTCTCCTTTCTGTCAGCCCCCACCTCGCAAGCCCTTCTCCCTCCTTGTGTTTTGCAACAGTGAGTTAACTTGTTGAAGAAATAGAGGACCGGGAGCGGAAGGGGGGGGATCCAAAATTCACAGTCGGCCAATGCCTTTATTGGGATCAATTTTTAAAAATCCACAAAAATGTGCAACCCGAATTTAATAATAATGTTATTTCCCAACTGTGGGTGGACCGGCTAGCTTTGCTTTTTCAACAACAGGAAGGATCTGAATCAAGGTATTTTCATACATGAGGCTCCTGTTTGGTGTGTGCTGAAGGTTGCTGTCCTATAGCCAATTATCTGAGAGTAAGCCGGTTGGACTTTACTTCTGAGTAGATATGTATAAGATTGTGCACTGTAAGGCTGTAAGCACTATTGCGTGCAGTGAGTAAGCATGCATTAGGATGCGGCTGCCTGTCAGTTTGGTAAGGCAATATGCTTTTCCTATGTGGAACTGCTTTCTGTGTAGAAAACTTCTAAAAAAAAAAGGAACAGAGCTGATAGCTTGAACGTGGCACACGGGAACTGGGATAGTCTGGCTTCATCCTTGCAGGGATAATTTTTTTTATTACTAATATCCACATGGTCCATTTAAAAACAAACAAACAAACCTAAAAAACAGAACAAGAGTGCAACCTTAACTGAAAAGCTATCCCAATCTGTGTTAATTTCGCGAGGGGTAGCCTTGGTTAGTCCATGTTGCAGCAAAACCAAGAGTCTTGTGGCATCTTAAGGCTAACAAATTTGGCTCAAGCTTTCATGGACCAGAGTCCACTGCATTAGATGCAGGAAGTCATTAGCCAAAAGCAGGCCCATACTTCCCATTGAAATACTAATAAGCTTATGTTGATTAAAATTGTTCTTCATTTTAAATATTGTACTGTTTTTTCCTGTTTTTTTGCACTACAAATAAGATATGTGCAGTGTGCAAATCAAGCCTTTCTATACCTTTTAAAAATTTAATGTATTTCAATTTTAGACAGCAAATTAATTTATAATTAATGTATTATTAATTTATATTAACTTTCCATTTAATCAAGTAAAAAAAAAGGACCCCGGTCCATTTTTTTTACTTGATTAATTCGTTCATATTTTTTTCAAACTATAGTTCGGCCCCCCAACAGTCTGAAGGACAATGAACTGGCCCCCTGTTTAAAAAGTTTGAGGACCCCTGGTCTATATGCTACCCGTTCAAATATCAAAAGCGTTGTGAGGTCCTCAATCCATTGCATTATAGGAGGTGAGTGTTTATCCTTCCAATTTTGTAATATCAGTCTTTTAGCTCTTCAAAGGACACAGAGGATCCATTTCCATTTCTTAATTTCAGTGAAGCAGGTAAATAATTTTAAAGAGCATGTACATCAGTAAATATTGAGGACAGTTCCAGTACAAAATTTATCTGCATAATAACCTCTTCCCAAAAAGAAGCAACTACTGGACATTAACAAAACATATATTTAAAAGAAGCATTAGTCCAAAAAGGCTGGGGACCCCTGATGTAGGAGGTCTGCACATGGGGGGGGGGGTGACCTGCAGACTTAGCTGTATTAACCTTTAGTATTGTGCATTTTAAACTGCGTTTTTAATTTAGTTTTAAATTTTTTAATTACAATGTTGTTTTTATTGTTGGTTTTATCTTGATTTTATTGTATGGACCGCCTTGAGAACTTTGGCTGTGGGGCGGTATAGAAATGAAATAAATAAATAAATATTCAGAGTGGCTCTCTGCAGGCATGACTGTCTAGTAAATAGACTCAAGTCATCTTGCGGTGCCCTGTGCACTGAAACTCTCCGGTGATGCTGTTTTGTTTTTTAATTGGAAGTGTTTTTAGTTGATTTGCTTTTATGTTTTAATTATAGTTTTGTTTTTAATCTTAGATTTTAGTGTGGTTAGCCACTTGAGCACTATTTGTAGTGGAAAAGTGGGATATAAATGTAATAAATAAATTTATGGTGAATCTTCATACGCAACCATATTGGAAATCAAATCATCCAGGCCTGAGGATCTTACAGGGCTGGTTCGCACGACCCAGGCTGTGGGCGGGGGAGGCACCACGGGGCCATCCGCGGGGTCTGGCGGGGCGCCGCAGACCTGCACCCCGCACATGGACCCCGCACCGCAGTGCGAGCCTCCTGGCGCTAGGGGGCGGGGCCCCGGGATGCCCAGAGGGGCCGTTTGCCCCTACAGGCTGGAGCGGCGGCAGCTCCGGCCGCTCTGGGCTGCCGCCTCTGTGCGGACCCCGCAGGACGGCTGCCCGCTGTTCGCATGTCACAGTGGCCACACGCGATAGGGGCTTACCCCTCTACCGCCATGGTCACTTTGCGTGCGTCCCACGTGCGTCTGTCCCGCGGGGCCACCCCCAGTCGGCGTTCACACGACACAGGAACCGTGGGGGACTTCTGCTCCCCCGTGGTTCCCGTGTCGTGCGAACAAGCCCATAGTCTAAGCTCCAGCCACCAGTTAGCAACTGTAACACCATTGAACAATTTGGGAGTTCTAAATGATAAAACTGTGGAGACTGGGAGACCTGTAGAGCTGCTGATTTATTGACCTGGTTTGCTTGTAATGACAACCCAATGGTTAAAAAACCAATGGGTTGTCATGCACAAGTGGGAGAGAGCAGCCACACTGCCTGTAGCATGCCCATCTCTTCCGCTTTTACTCTGCAACCCAGTCAGATCCTTCGTAGGCTGTGGAGCGTGACGTCCGAACTCAGACCGCTGGGTTGTTTAGGGGCAAAACCCAGCATTAAGTTAATGCATAGTTGGTCATTTTTTGTCAGTTTTTAAAACAATAGGTTGTCATTTCATGCAAAAAGCCCTATAGTGTTCTGAAATAAGGCATCTTGTTTCATGGACTTGCACTCCTCATTTATATTTCAATGGGGCTTGTGCAGGAAACCTTCCCATGGATTGTGCCCTATGTTAGTTCATGGGTTGTGCCATTTGGGTTTTCTTCCTCATGCACCAGCATGTCATGGGCCAGGACTGTATAGTAAGAGATGATGTCGTAGCACTTTTAGATTGTTGCTAATCAACAACAACAGTTTCGTGTATGGCCACTGTGATGGTCATTGTCTGTCCTTTTCATTTCCCTCTGACCTCAGTGTTTACACACACCCAACCTATAACTTAGGTTAGGATAACACTTCATGAATTTGATGGGCTCTAGTTCACAAAAGCTTAAAACACTTGTTAGTCTTTAAGGTGCCACTAAACTTTGTTGTTTTTGCTGCAATAGACTTAAGACAGCTACCCCTCTGGGAAGCATTTTTATTTTTTTTATTTTATTACATTTATATCCCGCCTATTTTCCTGTTGCAAGGAACCCAAGGCAGCTTACATAGTCCTCTTCCTCTCCATTTTATCCTCACAACAACCCTGTGAGGTAGGTTAGGCTGAGAGTCAGTGACTGGCCCAAAGTCAACCAGTGAGCTTCATGGCCTGAGAGGGGACTAGAACTCGGATCTCCCAGGTCCCAGCCCAATACATATACACACTTACCTAGGAGTAAGTCCCACTGAATTCAATGGGGCTTACTTCTGAGAAGACATGCATAGGATTGCACTCTGATTAATGCACAGAAGCCGAATAGCAGAAAGAGCTGAGCAAAGCAGAAAGGACTGAAAAAGGAACAAACTACTGGTATTCTATTGTTTGTTCCTCTTAAAGCTGCTCCTCCTACCCCATGAAAAGGGAAGAGGCCATTTCTTAGGAAGAAGCACCACCTACCTCAGAACTTGTGAACTCTTAGCTAATCATCTCTTTTCAGATGCTGCCATGACCGTCAGTCTATATATTATCTTTGTTCTGTGGACTCTTCGATGTGAAGGTAAAACACTCCCCCTCCATGTTTTATGCCTTTTTTCTGTTCAATCTCTCATTCAATTTGCAAATGAATTTTAACTAGCCTCTTAAGACAGGTAGCTTTCAACTTTTTCAGGATCTTAATGTTTGCTGCATATGTTCATCTCTCTCTCCTTATTTCTCTCCACTGTCCTCCACCTGACCCCACCCTTGTCTGTGGTCATCTTTTAAACTAAATGAGAAAAAGAGGATGGTGGTGGTGTCGACCACTGGTCTGACCCACCATAGGCTAGACTAGAGCTGTTACAGTGTGCCCAGTTGTGGGTCCAAATTGATATTTTAATTTGTTGTTGTGTTTGTTCCCCTTTTTATTCTCCCTGCTTCTTATTTCAGAATGGTAAGCCACTCTGAGAGTTCTAACTGAACTGAAGCATGGGATATTCTATAAATAACAAAATAATAACTGCACTAATTTGAAGGTCAGTGTCTTAAGACACACTGGCTTGGTTCACACATAATGCTAATCCATGGTTTGTTGCCCTACCCAGGGTTTGTCTGGCAGCCAGTGTGGCGTAGTGGTTAGAGTGTTGGACTAGGACTCGGGAGATCCAGGTTCTAGTCCCCGCTCGGCCATGAAACTCACTGGGTGACTTTGGGCCAGTCACTGACTCTCAGCCTAACCTACCTCACAGGGTTGTTGTGAGGATCAAACGGAGAGGAGGAGGATTATGTAAGCCGCCTTGGGTTCCTTGCAGGAAAAAAGGCAGGGTATAAATATAATAAAAATAAATAAATAAATTATTTTCCTAGTCCCTGGGTTTCTCTCCTCCTTCGCCCACCCCCTCCCTGTATCCCAAATGCCTTCACACTGCTGTAGTACTGGCATGTAGAGTGGCTGGGATTTTTGACTGCTCTTGCCTGCTGCCCCTATAGCTTGGAGAAACAACCCACGAACAACCCACAGTTCTGGGCTTGCACATAACGACAACCCATGGTTTTAAAAAAATGCAGAGTTCACAACCTAGCAACAAACCTTGGGTTCTTTTCTAGGTTGTTCATAGCTAACAAGCCATGGTTCGTTCGCATGGCTGCATTCACACATCACAACAACCCAGAATTCAACAACCCATACCATGTGTTAGAATTATATGCAAACCAGGCCACTGCCTTTTAAAAACTTTTGAGAACTGACAAAACGAACCTCCCCCGCTGTTCTTCAGTGGATGCGAGGGTGGGAAATGGGGGGGGGGGACCCTCCATATTATTTGATTCAACACTGAAGTTCTTGACTATATAACAAGGGTGCATTGACGGGTGTCATGAGTAAGTGTGTGAGACAGCGGTGTGTAGGGTTGGGGAAAGTACAGAAAATCTCCTTCCCTCCCTCTCCCATCAAACTTGAAGGGCCTATAGCTAGCAATAAAAAATACCCAGTATTTGTATATAGTGCTTTTCTTATGTGCTCAAAATGCTTCACATATATCAACCAACCCTAACCTGGTGCCCTACAGATTGCTTCATCCTTGCCCATTGGCCATGCTGGCCGGGGCTGATGGGAGTTAGAACTGAAAACATCCGGAGGGTATCACATTGAGGAAGACTGACGTACATTATGCCAGGAAACTGTACGATAACCCTGTAAGGCAGGCTAGAATTAATATCTCCATATTACAGGTAGGGGTAGGATGAAGGACAGTTACTTGCCTAAGGCTACAGTCCTATACATACTTACTTGAAAGTAAGTTCCATTAAATGGAATGGGACTTACTTCTGAGCAGACATGCATAGGATTTCGCTGTAAGGCTTAAATCCTAAACAAACACACTAGGGAGTAAGCCTCCTGCAATGTACTGGGACCTACTTCCAAATAAACACGCTTCGTAGTGCTCTGTAAGGGTACATATCCAGCTCAGACTTCTAACCACAAGGCTGCCTTGATGTATTTAAATATTGTACTTTGTTCAACAACAAGAACAACAACATTATTATTATTATTATTATTATTATTATTATTATTATTATTATTATTATTTTATTATTATCAATAATAATAATAATAATAATAATAATAATAATAATAATAATAATAATAATAATAATAAATTATTAATATTAATAATAAATGTTTATTATTTAAAAAATGGATACATAACATTTTGCTCAGGGTCACATTGACAGCACCCCTAGTTTTTGTTGTGTGTTTTGTTTTCATCTTTTTTTCTGTATCATAGTGGTTCCGTTTTCTGTATCATAGTGGTTCCGTAATAAAGTCATTATTAGTTATTGCTTGTAACAGTCACTGGGTGATAACACTGCAGGTCCATTGGTGCAGTGCACTTGCTCTCTGCTTGTGTGGCATGTTTTAATGGACAGCGTTGGCCATTGCAACAGACCCTCGCTCCCTCCCTCCCTCCCTCCCTCCCTCCAAGGGTGACTGAGGGTGCAATCCTATGCAAGTTTAGACAGAAAAAAGGCCTACAACTCCCAGCATGCCCCAGCCACCTATGCTATGCTGACTGGAGCATGCTGGGAGTTGTAGGCCTGTTTTCTGTCTAAAATTGCACAGGATTGTGCCTTGAGTGAGTTTGGAACTCATAGGGAAATGTTTTGATCGCTTTTAAGTGGGATGGTTGGGATGATCCAGTGAGCACAGGCTCTTGGATTCCTGTTAGGTTTGGCTCATGTGTTCATCGCTAAACATGAATAACCAATCCTTGCATAGCTTTTTGATGTGTGTACGTTGATGAGATACTGTCAAAAAATTACAGAAGATGTCCACAGGAGTCTCATTAGCACACAGCCTCAGAGAGCACCAGCAAATACACACATGATGGACGCACCGACCTACTTTGCGTATCCTGCAGTGTGAGAGATAAAAATAGAGGGTATGCGATACAAAACAGCCAGTTTTGAAAAATTCTCCCCACCCCCATTGTCTCTCTGTCATCAGACTGTAATGCTGTATTTCAGCAAGCTGAGTAATGGGGCCATTTCCGCCTATCGCTTTCCACATACCAGAATTTTAGACCAACAATAGTAAAGCAGCGGTGGAGGGGAAGAGAGGAAGTCAGTGGCTGCACAGAGGGGATAAATTCCTACAGCATTTTGCTAGCAGAGTGGCTATATCATTTGAAACTTGCAATTCCAGTGCACACAGCAGCCCACACAATTCAGCCCAATCGCCATCTGCTATTGGACAAAGCAGTATCAGCATAATCATCTCTCCAAACTCCTGCACTTCACTGGGCATGCTCCAGATTGGTCCATGATGGGTATATCCAGAACTACATTTGTGTATTTGAATTAAGAGAACAGAGGGATTGACCCGTACTTTGCCGCAGCACACATATAGCTTCTACATACGGCAGGGCCTGGGAGCAAATCTTGAACTCGCCATCCCAGTGGCCATGCTGGTTGGGAATGATGGGAGATGCAGTCCAACACATCTGCAGGGCACCATGTTGGGAAAGCTGGTATAGAAAGTTAAGTGCAAACCAAAGCCTATGTGCATAAATGCCGCCTAGGGCATTTATGTATAGGCGGAAGGACAGGTTGCTTACCTGTAACTGTAGTTCTTCGAGTGGTCATCTGTGCATTCACACACATATGGGTTCTCTGCGCCTGCGCTGAGATCGATCGGAAACTTCTTTAGCTGAGATGAGCCGGGCGGGAGCCCCTCCCCCTCGCGCGTGCTCCTTAGCGCGGCTCCCGCCCGTCTCCTCAGTTCCCTGAGACCGCCTATTGCGACCCTCGGGACCGAGGCTGCTTCAGGAAGAAAAACTTTACTACACCTCCTCGAACCCGATGGGTACGAGATTGATAGAAAAAAACTCCGAACCTCGATGTAATCGAGATCGACTAAAAAGAAAACACACGAAATTGGACCACCCCATTTCCACCTGGGTATCCATCGAACTCGATGCAGACACCGAGAGGGGAAGGAGGGCGGGTTGTGTGAATGCACAGATGACCACTCGAAGAACTACAGTTACAGGTAAGCAACCTGTCCTTCTTCTTCGTGGTCTCTGTGCTTCACACACATATGGGTAGATTAGCAAGCTGACTTACCAGAGGTGGGTCGGTGTCGGCAGTCAGATGGTGATCGATGATAGTACCGCCCTGCCGAAGGCGTTCTGCGCCCTGGATCGAACATCGAGGCGGTAGTGCCGGATAAAGGTGGAGGGCGAAGACCAAGTTGCCGCCCTGCACAAGTCCGTCAAAGAGACTCCTCTGCCGAATGCCGTCGAAGTCGACATGGCCCTAGTAGAGTGCGCCCTCACGGAGCTTGGCAAAGCGCGACCGGCGAGTTGATATGCCAGTTTGATGGTGTCTACAAGCCATTTGGATAGTCTCTGTTTTGATACTGGACATCCCTTCTTCGGAGGGCCGTAACATACGAAAAGTTGTTGCGTGTGCCTTATGGACTCTGTACGCGCTTTGTAAAAGGCTATTGCTCTACGGACATCGAGGCTGTGTAAAAGTCTCTCGGTATCCGATGATGGTGTTGAGAAAAAAGCCGGAAGCACAATGTCCTGGCCTAGATGAAAATCGGAGACGACTTTTGGTAAGAAGGCTATGTCCGGCCGCAAGACGACCTTGTCTTTGTGGAAAATTGTGTATGGAGGGTCAACCCTGAGAGCGGCTAGTTCGCTGACACGCCTTGCGGATGTAATTGCTGTCAGGAACAGAGTTTTAAATGATAGAAGACGTAAGTCTGATTTCGCCATGGGCTCAAAAGGGGGTTTCATTAAAGCTTTCAAAACCAACTGGAGGTCCCATCCCGGTATAATAGTCCTCGTCGGAGGGCATAAGTTTTTTACACCCTTCAGAAATTGCTTCACGAGTGGGTGTACAAATAAAGATGAACCGGTCGAGGTTGTTCGGTACGCCGTAATTGCCGCTAAATAAACTTTAATAGACGAGAGTTTAAGTCCCCGGGCCATCAGAGAGTGAAGGAAGTCGAGGACAGTCGATATCGAGCAAGTTATAGGGTCTTTATCGGACATCGACACAAAGTTGGAGAAAGCTTGCCATTTCCTTGCATAAGAAAGCCTTGTTGATTGCTTTCGTGCTGCTAACAGGACTTCCCTTACTGCCGAAGAGAGGTCTGTATGCCTTGCTATCTGATCCTCCAAGCCGTGAGGTTCAACGATTGCAGATTCGGGTGAAACACCCTGCCCTGCTGCTGGGTGAGCAGGTTGTCCTGAAAAGGTAGTTGCAGGTAATTTCCCTGAGATAGATGCAGAAGGAGGGAAAACCAGGGTTGACGTGGCCACCATGGGGATATTAGGATACAGTTTGTTCTGTCCAACGATATCTTTGCCAGCACTCGAGTCAGTAGCGGAATTGGAGGGAACAGATAGAAAAAGTCGTTGCTCCAATCCAGTAGGAAGGCGTCGGTCATCGATTTCGGATCCATAGCCGCTCTGCTGCAGAATAGTGGACAGGCCGTATTTTCGCTGGTTGCGAATAGGTCTACGTTCGGCCGGCCCCATAGGTGGAAAAGGGATGCCAATATTTGCCGATCCAGCTTCCACTCGTGCGACTGCAGCGACACCCTGCTCAGTGTGTCCGCCAGGACATTGATTTTTCCCGCTATGTGAATAGCTACAAATGACATTCGTCGAGGTAGAGCCCACTCGTACAGCTGTAGCGTCAGTCTCGTGAGGCGCATCGACCTCGTGCCTCCCTGTTTGTTTAAATACGCTACCACTGTGGTGTTGTCTGTTACAATCTGAACGTGATGGGCAGTCAGATGATGTTCCAGCGCTTGTAGTGCTTTCCAGACAGCCATTAGCTCCAGCCAATTGATGTGTCTGGTTCTTTCCGCCGGATTCCAAGTGCCCTGTACGACGTGGTCGTCGGAGTGGGCTCCCCATCCTAGTAGCGATGCGTCTGTTGTTAGAATTCGGCTCGGTATCGATGGTCGGAAGGTCACGCCGTCAAGCAGGTTCGACTCTTTCTGCCACCACCTCAAAGACTCTCTTACGGCTCGTGGAACTGATAGACGAAGGGATGGTCTGTCCTTTTCCGGCTTGAAAGCTCGGACAAACCAGATCTGTAGCGGTCGCATGCGAAGCCTCGCATAGCGTACGACTGCTATGGTCGAGGCCATGTGCCCTAAGAGTCGCTGGAGTGTGCGAGCTGATGACATTGGCCGACTGTATATTTTCTTTGATAGAGCGACTATCTTCATTGCCCGTTCGTTCGGAAGGTAGGCCCGACCATCGGATGCATTTAACCTCGCCCCTATGTATTGAATCTCTTTTACGGGCTGGAGGACCGACTTCTCTGCATTCAGGCAAAGTCCCAGCTCGAGCATGAGGCCAAGGGTCTGTTCGAGCGCGTTTCGTAGCTCGAGCTTCGACGATGCCACCAACAACCAATCGTCGAGGTATGGAAAAATGGTGATGCCCCTTGTCCTCAAACTCGCACACACCGCCGCCACACACTTTGTGAATACCCTCGGCGCGGTGGAGAGTCCGAATGGAAGAACGACGAACTGGTAGGCGTCTTCCCCCACTCGAAACCGAAGGTATTTCCGGCTGTCTCCGTGGATGGCGATGTGGAAGTAGGCATCTTTGAGATCGATGGATGCAAACCAATCGGTCCTTCGGAGTAGGGGAAGGATCGATTGGAGTGTGACCATGCGGAATCTTTTCGATGGGATAAAAAGATTCACAGTTCGAAGGTCCAGGATCGGTCTGAGTCCTCCTCCCTTCTTCTTCACAATGAAGTACCTGGAGTACAGGCCGACCTCCAAGTTTCCTGCGGGAACTGGCTGTATTGCTCCCTTTTGAAGGAGGGTCGAGACTTCCTCCAGTAGGACCCGCGTTGGACGGGTGGTCTTGATCCCGAGAAATGGGGGAGAGGACTCCGAACTCGATCCTGTAGCCGTGCTCTATAATGCTTAACACCCATCGGTCCGTCGTGATGGTCCTCCAATTTTGGAGGTGGTTGCAAAGTCGGTGGCCGAAGAGAGTAGTCTGAGGTGGTGCAGAGGTGTCGTCGAGGTATAGCGTCGATGGTGTGTCGGTCGGGCCGGTAGGGCAGTCAAAGACGACGACGACCGAAGTCGCCCCCCTTCCTGCTGCCCCTTGGTCTTTGCTGCTGGTATTGTCGCTGGGGTTGGGTCGGAGGCTGCGACGCCCCAGGTCTCCGGTTCCCGCCCCTGTATTGACCCGCCGGCTGGTACTGCCTGGTCGGGAACGGAAACCGGGACCACCGCCGTGGCCTGAAAGACTGAGATGGTTGCTGGCGGACGAGCCCCATCTTTTTGGCCGTTGTGAAGGCCTTCTGAGCCGAGTCGAGGGAGTCATCAGTAGTGGCGTTGAATAACCCCTCGCCATCGAACGGAAGGTCCTGAATCTTCGCCCTATCGTCGGGAGTCAGAGCGGTAGAGCGAAGCCATGCGTGCCTCCTCAAGGCCACGGACCCGATCATCGATCTGGCATGACTGTCGACCTGATGCCGGGCAGTGTTCATCTGAAGTGCACCGATACTCGTTGCCTCCTTGATGTACTGAGCCGCCAGATCTCTCTTGTCGTCCGGCAGATAATCACAGAGGTCTCCCAGCTTCTCTGTGATATACATTTGATATCTAGCTAACAACGCCTCGTAGTTAGATATCTTTAGTCCGAGGGAAGACGATGAATAGATCCTACGTCCGTAGGAATCTAGCGTCTTACCCTCCCTATCTGCCGGAGTGGTGTGCTGTCTTCCCCCACGAGACTGCGCCGATTTGACTATGAGCGAGTTCGGGGTCGGATGGGAAAACAGAAACTTTGCTCCTTCCTCCTGGATCTTGTACATCGACTCCAGGCGTTTGGCCGTCGGTTTCAATGAGGCCGGAGTCTTCCAGGTTTCTTGCACCGTCTCCAACAATGTCGGCAAGAATGGAAGAAGCAGCTGGTCCGACTGTGTCGTTTTAAGGACCGCATAAATGTCGTCCTTGGCCTTCCCCTTTGACGATTTCGCCTCAACTCCCAGAGCAGTCACCAGCCGGCTGACATGCTCCGCAAAACTCCCCATGTCCTCCGATGGGGAGACTGCTTCTTTGGACTCCACCTGCCCGTCCGGGGAGGTGGAGTGGGAGGAGGAAGCCATCGAGTCGGAATCCGACCGATACGCCGATCCCGACGAGGAGTGGCCAACTACATCAGTCGCAACCGGAAGATTTACGAGAGGCTGTGGCTGAGCTGTCGACGTCGACGCAGCTGACTCCCTCACCACTGTCGACGGGGCACGAGACACAGCCGTATCTCGGTGTGGCGTTGGGGAGTGCCTTCGGCTACGGTGTCTGTCTGGAGAAACGGAACGCCGGTGATAGTAATGGCGTTCCGACCTCTCGTGCCTTGGCGAGCGTCTCGACCTCGAGTATCGGCTCCTGGAACTCGATCCCGAGTAGTAGGAACGGGACCTCGACCTCTCACGGTATCGGGAGAGTCGAGATCGAGGACTCGAGGCCGTGGAGACCGACTCACGAGCCCGATAGTAGGGGGATCGTGATCGGCGGCGGTATTCTCGACGCTCCTCTACGCGCCCAACTGACGGAGACAGTAACGGCGGGGGACCCCTCGAGCCCGAACGGGGTCTATCCAGTGCCTTTTGCTCCTCGAGCTGGGCTGGCGAAGCTCGTAGCTCTCCCTCCGACAGGGAAGCTGACGCAGCTGCTGGCTCTTTTTGGATCTCTCGGCCTCGAGGAGACGTAGTCGAAGCCGGAGTGGACTGGCGGGCAATCGATCCCGAAGCTCGATCCCGAGCACCAGCCAGAGCCTCTATCATCTCCACCGTACGCTTCGAGACCACCATAGTGGTCGAAGTCGATGGGACCGCCATCTCGCTAGCCGTAACCGCCATTTTCTCCTTAAGGCGTTTCGCCTTATCCTTACGGGCCTTCTTAGCGAGTTTTTTCGTTATGTCCGTTGGCGGTTTTTTTATAGACTGGGATCCCCCAGGTCGTTCCTCTGGCGCTGGTCCTTTAGCCGATAAGGATTGTTCCCACAGGAGGGCCCTCAGTTTCATTTGCCTGGCCTTCCTGGCCTGCTTGGTAAAGGCCTGACAATCCTTACAGCTTTCCACTTTATGCTCCTGCCCCAGACATAGGAGGCAGAGCGTATGCTTGTCAGCGGGGGGGATTTTAGTCCCACACCGCTGACATTTCCTAAATGGTGCCTTGAGAGGCATAGTGAAAGATTAGATAGAAATATATAGATAAGGACAAGAACTGGGGAGAGAAGGTTTTAGGTAGGATTTTTTTGGTAATAATTTTTTTTTTTTTTTTTTAGAAATGAAGGTATAGTTCGAAAGAGAATGAAAAAACAGAAGGTTTATGAGAGAAAAGTTTTCTAAAAGAGGTAACTAGAGAAGAATAAATTCAGCTTTCGCTTACAGAGAAGGAAGAGAAGAACCTATCGACTAGTCGCAGAGGCGGTCGAAGAGGAACTGAGGAGACGGGCGGGAGCCGCGCTAAGGAGCACGCGCGAGGGGGAGGGGCTCCCGCCCGGCTCATCTCAGCTAAAGAAGTTTCCGATCGATCTCAGCGCAGGCGCAGAGAACCCATATGTGTGTGAAGCACAGAGACCACGAAGAAGAATATAAATTGAATCAATCAATAAATTGAATAAATGAAAGGATCATGAGTGCAGGGTTGACTTAGAAATGAATATCTGCACATAGGACTTAGTTAACATTAAATATTCTACATGAAGTTTGGGGTGGTAAGTTCAGGATTTGCTCCTATGCCCTGGCCATGCTGACTGGGAATTATGGGAGTTGTAGTCCAACATATCTGAAGGGCACCATGTTGGGGGGAAGGCAGTTCTACACACTGTGGGGAGTTTGTGTGTGTGAACACGAGAGTTTCTTTCCTGCCCTGCTAATTGTAAAGCTAGAATCACAGAATCATCGAATCACAGAAGTAGAGTTGGAAGGGGCCTACAAGGCCATCGAGTCGAACCCCCTGCTCAATGCAGGAACCCAGGTCAAAGCATCCCTGACAGATGGCTGTCCAGCTGCACCTTGAATGCCTCCAGTGTGGGAGAGCCCATCACCTCCCTAGCTGGGATGCAATGTGAACTGGCCAACAGTAAGAAAGGCAACTGGATTATGTACTGGTGATTAAGTTCATTAAAGGCACATGTTTAAACAGAAAAAAGGCCTACAACTCCAAGAATGCCCCAGCTAGCACCCTAAGCGCCCTAAGGTATTTTGTGCTGTGGACTATTCAGTCTGTCACCATCTTGCTCTTATTTAATGAATGAACATGGTGAAATCCCCCCCCCCCCATATCCAGGATATAATCAGATGCTGACAAAATGCGGATGAAAATACCCACCTAATTAGACCCCCCCAATCTTTTTTTAAAAAATATTTAATTTTCAAAACAAAGTATAACAAAATACAACAATAACACAAAGATTTAACTAAAACTACATACAATAAATCATAAAGTGCACCCCCCCCACCCTCCTAGGGACCAATTAATATGCTTCCATCCCCTTGATCAAATGAATTCCAAATTCCAAAAATATAACATATCCTGACAAGGCATACTCCCCTTCCCCTTTATTAATACATAGTCTAATAATTGATTCCATATATCCATAAAATTATTCTTCTTTAACTGTCCTTTTTTGCATTTGATACTACAAGTTAGTTTATCATTTAGGGCTATATCCCAAACTTCCTTATACCAATCAGTTATTAGGAAAACACATACTTTCCATTTTCTCGCTATCATTAGCCTAGCCGCAGTTAACAAGTTTACAATTAATTCCTTCGTATTTTGGTCGCAAATAACTGTCTCCGTAATTGATAACAATGCTAGTTTTGGACAGACCTCTAGGTTAATACCAATAATTTCCGATATTTCTGTAAAAACCTCTCGCCAAAAAACCAGTACATTTTTACAATTCCACCAGATATGAGCATAAGTCCCTTTTTCCTGACATCCTCTCCAACAAAGCGCAGAACAATTATTATCTATTCTATTTAATCTTACTGGAGTTAAGTACCATCTCAAATTCGTTTATAGAAATTCTCCTTTATCCTAGTTGACATAACTTTCACAATCCGTCTATCCCATATGTTGTTCCAGCCCACCTTCGAGGTCACCTCTTCAAATTCATTATCCCATACTGTCTTTAGATGGTCATCTTGTTCTTCTGCTTTTTTAATCAATCTATATAAATCCCTTGTTATACCTCTTGTTGACACATTGCCTTGTAGGCCATCTCTAGATGTAACAATTTTTTCAAATTTAGTTAAATCTCTCTCATACTCAGTTTTCCTTTTCCACTTCTTCAACCACTGTTCTATCCCACCCCCAATCTTGGGTAACATTGTAAAAAACATTTTTCCCCATCCAGCAAGATTTCCTGACATAAAAGAAGAATCTTTAATCCAGATTGCGTTTGCCAACGAGCAAGTTAATGCAAGCTGCAATGCTACCTTCAGGTATAAATATGCACATTTCAAAATTAGTTATTATCGGATTGACTTGAAAGACAAAGAAATCAATATAACTGGCAAAACGGTCTCTGAAAATATTTCAAAAGAATGTGAGAACAAAACAATGGCAAATCGTTACCCACTTCCCATCAAACCCACTAACCACAACTCTGTTACTGGGACCTACTACTGCAAAGCTGAATGGGGAAAATCAATAATACGTCGCGGAAATGGGACATTTATCCTTTTCAGAGGTAAGTTCTCAGGGGCAAGTCAAGGTTGTGGGTGGCAAGGGTAAGCGGGGATTTGAACAGCAACAGTTTGGTTGGGATTTCTTGTATAAAGGGATGTTCAGCATTCATTTCCTTTATATGAACACAAACTAGAGACAAGCAAATTACACTGTCTAATTATAAGTAAGTTACAAAAAAGAGTTGTGGCACCTTAAAAGATCAACACATTTATTTTGGCATAAGCTTTCACAGACAATAGTTTATTTTGTTTGTTTGTTTCTTTGTTCATTCATTTAACTGATCAGCTGTCCAATGACAAGTTCTGTGGATGACATACAAAGTTCAAAAAATAAAAATTGCAATTACAATAAGGGCACAATCCTATGCAAGTTTAGACTGAAAAAAGACCTTGTGGAGAAAGCCCAACACAAGTCTGCACACACACACACACACAGTCTTCACCCAAGGGAGGGGGCGAGGGAGGAGGGATGAGGTCACAGGAGAAGCAGCCAGACAGGTCGTCATCCCCAACAAGGAAGAGTCTCGGTGGAGATCCACAAAAACCCAGGACCATCAAACTATCAGGGCAGTCTCAAAGAGCTGTGAAGTACCAGTACGTCACCTTCTCCCCGGGCAGGAATAAGCCCACCTGACACGAAGGGGCAGGCATAAGCCCCACCTGACCTGGAGGGTGGGGAGAGCGGGAACTCAGGGGTAGAAAACCCCTCTCCCTTCCGGTAGAGGGTTGTTGGGAACCCAGGGTACGTCGGGGCCAGATTCGTCCTTCAAGCGGCAGCCCGAGTAAGCCATTCTCATCCCCGGATCGGCCGACCTGGAGCCAGGCTGAAACTGACTAGCGTAAAGTCTCTGATCTGAGGTAATTGACCAGATTCAATCCGCTAGCCTAGGAGCCCGTTCATTGAGTAATGCAGGGGTCAACTAAGGTTGTGTTGACATTGTAGTGTTCCTGGAAAGCTGTTAGTTCCGCTCTGTGTTTTGTGTAAATAAATAAAAGCCTTATTTGGTCATTTAAAGGGCTTCGGTTTCCTCTTGTGCGCGAAAGCCTCTCAGGTGGTCGCCAACGCTCGTACGGGCTGTAACTCAGTGCCGGTTAACCCGTTAAGCGCCGAACTCACGCAAAGGATCCTGCTAGTGATCCTTCACAGACCTACAACTCCCAGCATGCTCCAGCCAGCACATAGCTGGAGCATGCTGGGAGTTGTAGGCCTTTTTTTCAGTCTAAACTTGCATCGGATTGCGCTCTAAGACAAATTAAGAAGCAGCAAAAATAAGAAAACTATAAAATCAAAACAAATTATTTAAACCAGAGCTCCAGTTCATCATTGGACTGTAGTCCACGAAAGCTTTTGCTGGAATACACTGGTTCGCCTTTAACGTGCTACAGGATGGTTTGATGTCTTTTTACTTCAACAGGCAAACACTTCTCCCCATCTGGAAATTGCTAAAACAGTGTTCCGCTGGCTGGGGCATGCTGGGAGTTGTAGGCCAAAAACATCTGGGGACCCAAGGTTGGAGAACACTGCGCTAAAACAAACTGCAGTGGATGTTATTTGCTCCTGCCTGACATTTGTAAAAAAAGAGAAACTGAAGCTGCAGGCAGACAATAGGCTTTTAGAGGATTGCAAATGGTCTGAGGGAGGCTTTAGTGTACACACACACATGTTTTCTGTCCCACAGTCGCCTCTGGTCAAACAGGTTTTTAGGTTTTTGAAATAACACAATAAACTATATATTGCAAGCAAGTCTGTCTGAGAGAGTCAGGATGTAGACAGTTTTTTCAAAGAGTTGAAGACGGTTTAAAGCAGGGAACAGTCAGTCAGTCAGTCAGTCAGGCGATCACTCGTGACCGAGTAAGATTGTCTTCCAGGATAAAATAATAATAATTTTAAAAAAAAATTACAAAAAGGAGATTTTAAAAGGAGGAAAATTCTAAAGAAAATTGTGTAGACTCTAGCGATGGGTCCGTAAGTGACTGTGGAGGCCAATTCTAGATCCACACAGCTTCCCACAGTGAGGACACAGGTTACCAGATGGAAGATGGTCCTGTAAAGGATTCATTTGATGTGCTTTTCGCTTAGCACGTTTCTCCCTTTCACCTTGCACCCGGGCTTCTTCAAAGTCCATAGATACTCATGGTGAATACCTGAAATGTTTAGTTGACACGACACGCTTCATGGAAGCACCACACAATCTGGAGAAAGTGTGCAGTTTTTAAGCATAGGTCATGAATGAAAAAGTGATAATAAAAAGCTAATTCAGTGCCACTCAATTTGTGGAGTACGACAGACCCTGTGACAAAAATGTTTTATATTGGCTGGACCTCTAAGGGCTTCTCTACACAAGGCATTTATTGTGTGCTGCTGATTCCTCACTCACAGTAGTTTGTGGGTGCTTTACACAACGTCATCATCCTCCAGGGCCTCTCCTGTGCTTTAGACGGCAGGACAACTTCCCAGTGGAATGTGCCCAAAGGGCTTCTAACCTGGCACTTTACTGAGGTGGCTTCTTCCATTTTCTTTTCGGGAATAAGAGCACATCCTTTACACAAGTTTTTTTTCCCTGAGGGTTTGCCTTCTCTGCCTTTCTTCATGTTCCTATATGTTCTATTACACAACCACAAGGTGGCACTGTGGTATAGAGCGGAATTGTAAATATACACTAAGCTTGGATAGCAAATCATGGTGTCTTCCAGGGAAATACTGCGCTTTCCTCCGCCTAAAAAAAGCCGCAAAAATGGCTGGAAAACACGGGAGAGGCCCTGGAGGATGACAACATTGTATAAAGGGCCCCCACAAACTTCCATGAGTGAGGGACCACGAGCACACAATAAATGTCTCGTATAGAGAAGTCCAAAGTGTGGGAGAGAGAGCAAATGGGCCGCAATGCTCACATATTCTGGGTGACCATGTTTTACCTGGCTCTCAGTTCTAGGACTTTTCAGAGTCACCCATGATGTCTTGAAAATATGACTCAGATGGCGGTGGTTGTTTCTAGAGCACCATCAATATACATGGTCATGCTTACAAGATTCACTGTGGATTTTAGTCTTATCACAGATTCAGATTTTAAAAAAAATAAGCATTGGCTTTCAACCTCCACTTGAGTTTTGGACACCTGGCTTTCCTCTTGTTTATGTCCTTACAGACAAAGGATATGAAGAACCGCCTCGTACTATGTTGCTGTGCCTCATCATCTTTACCATTATTCTGGCACTTTTGAGCATCACGGGAACAGCCCTACTGTTCTGGAAGAGAGAGGCAAGTTATCAAGCGTATGCTTACCTGACTCCATCATGTTGTACTGGTTACTAGATGCAAAAGGGTTGTGGCATAAACATCCCTACTGGTATTTGGTGCTGAATAACACAGTTTATTACACAGCACTTGGAATGAAGGCTGTCACTTGATGAAAGAAATTAACCGCCCCATCTTATGTGGGCGCCCCAAACTCGGAGGATTATGGGTATCCAACGGAAGGCAGGAGGAGCGTGGTGACTAGGATTGCCACCGTACTCCCCTCACCCTCCAGAACATTTAGACGGCCGATTTCGGTCCTCTATGGGTGCAATCCTATGCAAGGTTAGACAGAAAAAAGGGGTTGGAGCAGGAAGAATTTCGTGGTTAAACTTAATTCAATTAGTACAATGGGGTAAGAAATGGAAGAGGAGACAGGAGCATGAAAGAGATTTCACCGCATTTGAGCAGTCGGTTATATCTAGAGAACTTATAGAAGGAAATGCATCAGCTAGGGGTCTTACAAAGATGTTATATAAAATGTTGCAGAAATCAGAAGAGCAAGCGGAAAATCTTAAAATAGTTTGGGATACAGAGTTTGAAGAGGAAATATCAAAGGATGAGTGGAACAAGATTTGGGATAGGTGAATATTGAAAAATATGTCAATAAGAATTAAAGAGAATTTTTATAAGTTAATTTGGAGATGGTATTTGACTCCGGTGAGATTAAATAGAATAGATAACAAATGTTCTCCAATGTGCTGGCGAGGTTGTCAGGAGCTGGGTACATATGCTCATATGGGGTGGAGTTGTAAAAATGTAATGGATTTTTGGAAAATGATTTTTGAAGAAATATCAGAAATTGTTGGAGTTGACCTAGAGGTTTGTCCTAAATTAGCTTTGCTATCAATAACTGAAAAGGTGGCCGGTCCTCAAAATGTTAAAGAATTAATTATAAATTTGTTAACGGCAGGTAGATTAATGATAGCAAGGAAATGGAAAATTCAGCAAGTTTTCACTATTACCGATTGGTATAAAGAAGTATGGGATATGGCATTAAATAATATGTTGACTTGTAATATCAAATGCAAAAGGGGTCAATTAAAGAAAAATATTTTTAAGGATATTTGGGGTTTATTTTTTGAATATGTGTTAAAAAAGGGGAAAGGGAGTATGCCGTGTCAAGACATGTTGTATTTTTGGAATAATGAACAATTATAGAGATATTGTAGTATTTGGTCCCGTGGTAATGGGAGCACTATATAAGTTATATGTGTGTTATTTTCTTTGTATTGTTGAATTTAAATAAATAAATAAATAAATAAAAAACAGACAGAAAAAAGGCCTACAGGAGTTGTAGGCCTTTTTTCTGCCTAAGCTTGCATAGGATTGTGTCCTAAATATTTTTCCTCTCCTCGTGAGGAGGGGAGACTGAGGCACTGCCTGGATTCCTCAGAGGACAGCGGTGCCTTGCTCCTCCCCGCCCCACCCCCTGGAATGCCCCTCCCACATATGTACCGAAGGCTGTTTTCAGTCCCCAGCCAGCATGGAGAGAACTGCGCCAGCTGTGAGGAGAGGGGGCACTCCACAGGCGGAGACACTGTTGCGACCTTGGGATGGATTTCCAAGGTCGCCGCGGCGACTCCGACCTATCCTGTGCCCCCACAGATAAGGCCTGGAGGCCATAGGATTGTGCCCTAATCAAATTAATTTTAATTGATCAGTTAAATTGATGAATTAATCAACAATATCTGCATAACTTTGCATATAACTAAAATAATATTTTTGAAGGGAAAAAAATCTTTCTTTGTAGATGGTATGTCACAGCAAATGCCATCTCACAAGAGACATTATTTCATACATGTTGAAAGGTTTTTAATCAATTCATCTAACTGTTTAATCAATTAAGAGTTGCAGCCTCCTTGGAACCAGATCTGATTGCTTCTTGGCCAGTAATAAAACAATAATACTTGTGTTTGTGCACCCTGTTCTGTCAGAAAAGCTCAGCTTATAGGATTGTTCATACTCCTACTTCCCTGAGTGGTAGGAAGTCCAGGGCAGCTTTTACATTGACCTGATTCACACGTAACGTCAACCCATGGGTTGGGAGTGAGCTTGCTGCCCCCTGCCTACTCACCGCTTCTGCTTCATTTCTGCTTTTGTAAACAACCCAGGAACAAACCATGGGTTAAAACTCTGGGTTTATTTATTTATTTATTATATTTATACCCCGCCTTTTTTCCTGCAAGAAACCCAAGGTGGGTTACATAATCCTCCTCCTCCTCCCCCTCCTCTCCATTTTATCCCCACAACAACCCTGTGAGGTAGGTTAGGCTGAGAGTCAGTGACTGGCCCAAAGTCACTCAGTGAGTTTCATGGCCGAGCAGGGACTAGAACCCAGATCTCCCAAGTCCCAGTCCAACACTCTAACCACTACGCCACACTGGTTGTTCCCCCCTCAACAACCCAGCATTCCGGGTTCGCACATCATGATGAACAACCCAGGAACGGGGTTTTGAAAGCTAAAGAATTAGAAAAGCAAAACTTGCTGTTTACTTCCATTTATCATATCCTCATGAAAAGGTGGTGTGGCCTAGGAGGAGCCATGCCAAGAAGTGCCCACACCGGGCGCCAGCACAACACACTTCAGGCAGCTCGGAGCCTCCTGAATCCACATACATGGTGAGTATCTGTAGCTGTTCTTATCTCCAGATTACTGTTTGTAGTGAGGAGTGGCCTAATAAATGTTAACCCAGAGTAAAGGCAGGCTGTAGGCTTGATGTGGTCACCACAAGGAATTCAGAACTTGCAGAGGGAGAGGTCAACTGGGAGAAAGTGCTCACTCTGTCTCTCTGACTGGGTTCGCACAACACACTAAGCCACGACAGCTACAGTAAACCCTAGAGCAAGCCATGGCTTTGAAGGGTGGCTTCGAAGCCATGGGTTATAAACACTGACTGGGTTCGCACAGCACACTAAGCCACCGTGGCTTAGCAAGTTGTGCAAACCCAGTCAGTGTTTCTTAGCCATGGCTTTGAAGCCACCCTTCAAAGCCATGGCTTGTTCTAGGGTTTACTGTAGGAGCCGTGGCTTAGTGTGTTGTGCGAACCCAGCCTGTGTGTGTGTGTGTGCACATGCGCACGTGCATGAGAGAGCAAGAGCAAGAATTAGTGTTAGCTCTTGAGAGAGATCTGTCTGAACCCTGAGGAGGCTCTGTCTGAAAGTCAAAGGAGAAGGCACTGCTCAGAGCCAGCCAAGACTTTTTACTGCCTGGAGTGAAGGACAAGATTTCGCTTCAGCTTGCCCAATCCCATGTACAGAAGCCAACTGCAGTGGCCGTTAAATCTTACTTCAACATATGCAGTGAGACAGCACCCTCCATGGTACCTAAGGATAGCAGGCTAGCTCATGGAGCACAGGGCAGCCATACACAGCACTGTCTGCCCACACTACCCCGCCCCGCTTCCAGCAGCTCCTGCCTAAGGCTGGCACCTCACTCTGACTTATGGTGGAGCCCAGTGGCTGCAACAGCTACAATTCAGTCTGTGAATCAGACACTGTGCGTTTGTGCTTGCTTGCTCAAATTCTGATTTCTTACTCTGAAAATAACCCCAACCCCTGCTTCTCCAGGAGTTTGTTCTTTTCTGCTTGGAATATATGCAGTGAGGGTTTGAAAACTATTTGGGGAAATAGTGTAAATGAAGTCCTGCTCTGCAGGGAGGCAAACAGATGGGCAAACTGACACCTTGCTTACTGTGCACTGTTGTCACAGATTTATCCTTGTCTAGGGATATGATGATATAGGATTTCTGTATTTAGCTATAATCATAGATCAGCAGGTAACATATCCTGTACCATATTCCTGGACAAAATGTCATCAAGGAATCTGTAAATTTATAACATTCTTCATATTAATACATGAAGGGTTTTGTTGTTGTTGTTGTTTTAAATAGAGGACTTTGCAATCAGGCATGTCTTTTTATCCTTTACTTCAAAATCTCAAGCAGTTTTTACATTTCATGATATATGAGCATTAAACATACAAGAATGCACAGTAGCTGCAAACAAAACACATTTTAAAAGCATTTAATTTCCAGGATCATTGCCTTTTTAAAGATTAAAGCATCTTACCCAATGATATTTTTGAGCTGGGAGCAAAACTGAACCGAGAAGTCAATAAGGACTGGTGCCATTGCCCTCCTTAGGGCAGACATTGTGTCCTGTGAGAATCGATGTTTGGCTCTGAAGTCCCTCATATGTATATGATTCCATATTAGCACTGCTTACATGATCCCTTTCCACAGAACATATTTTTTTTAAACAATTAGTTATAGTGATTTGGGAAGTAATATATTTACTTCATTAGTTATCAGTGTTGTTGAACTACACATTTCCATAAGTTCCTCAAACAGGATACCACCTGCATCTCTTTCACAGATCCTAATTACTTACAATATTTCATGTTCACTTCTTTGCATCATAAATTGAACATGTACAATAGTACAGTAATCAATTATCTTCCCTCCCAACTTTGTTATCTGAAGTACCTGTTGCTCCTTTCCTGAGATCAGCTTAGAAAATGTTGTATTTCCCATAGCATGCTCCTAGGTCAGTGAACGTTTCACTCAAATGTCACAGCATGTCAGCACAAATGATTCTGTTAGAATGTTTTTGTTAGAATCAAACTGATTCAACCTTCATGTGATAATGTATTTTAATATATCATTTGTTTCTCTATGCAGATTGTAGTTTAGGAGAGTTTTGCAGCTTATGAGAAAATGTGGAAATAACTCTGACAATAACTGTTTATTTTGGATAAATATTTACAAGGTAGCCTATTATGCAGGTTGGTGCAGGAATATTGCAGGATGCAAAGGCTTCTGGGGCAAATATTTGTCTCACTGTTGTAGGCCTCCAGTTTCACGTCCATATGCCAACCATAGGAAATATAGATACGTTACATTTTTAGGGGGTGGAGGACAAGGGAAGTCACATCTTTTTCCAATTAAATATTAAATAAACACAAGGAAACAGTATCTTTCAACAGCTTCTCTCTTTTCAACATTTGGGCTCTTTTGCTCATAATAAAATTGCTATATTATGACTCCCAAACCAGTAATTCAATATTTTCCTTTCCCCTGACCGTTATTTTCAAATGGTGGGTGAGGCCACCAATATGATCTGGGAAATATTGACGGCAAGTTATTACACTAATAGTGGTGGAGGGGGTTTGTCAGGAGGGTTTTCAGCAGAGACAAAATTCTTCTGGGAGATCTCATTCTTTACTCCAAATCTGACAACTACTGTCCTAAATTCTGCATCTATTCAACAGCTACTTCTCCAGTTTATAGAGAAATGATTGCTCACTTGTCTGAACGAATTGTGCATTCAGCTCCAGCCAGACTTGCAAGCTGCTGAATATTTATCAGAATCTGGAAGATCAAGACAACTCCAGTTAAGAATTATTAGTAGCACAATTCAATGAGGCTGCCCATAACCCCCCAAACTCAGAGGATTATGGGAATCCTATGGAGGGTTGAAAGAGCACAGAGGCGAAGGTTGTCTCCACGCTTCTCCTGCCCCGCAAAACACTTAGACCAGGGCTCTCCATCCTTGGGTCCCCAGATGTTGCTGGCCTACAGCTTCCAGCATACCCAGCCAGCATGGCTAATGGCAAGGGATGCTGGGAGCTGTAGTCCAGCAACATCTGGGGACCTAAGGTTGGAGAGCCCTGACTTAGACGGCCAATCTAAGTCTGTGTTGCCCCAGAGTGTGAGGAGATGCTCCTCCCCTCCCAGCCCACCTCCCTGCCTACAAAACTCCATCTCTGAGGTTGCTCTTACAACCTCAGAGCTGCAGCCAGCGTAGTTCTATTCGCGCCACCTGCAAGGACAGAGGGAGGGTACTCCAAGTTTGGAGTCCCAGCTCCGACCTCAGAGCGAGCTTCCGAGGTCAGAGCTGGGACTCCGAATTATCCTGTGGCCATCTAGACTCTAGTGGACATAGAATTGCACCCTAGATGGATAAAATATCCAACTGGATAAGAAGTTTTGTATACCAGACTTGGGAATGGCTCCCAGGAATCCTTTTGTGTCTTGAGAAAGTTATACCAGAAGAAAGGAAACAGATTGACTTTTAGACTAACTTCAGCAATCGTGAAGGAAAGGATAGAACATAACTGGAAGAATCACAAAGGGGACAGGCTCCTAGAGGAAAGATGGAACTCCCCTGCATATGCATTTAAAGTGCCTAAGTTAAATGTAGTGGAGAACAATAATGCTACTAGATAATGCTCAGTGATGTGCACAGCTGCATGCATTATGATGTGGTATTAACTGAAGATACCCTGCCCTTGAAAAGGAGCCTCATCTCATCTTTCCAGCAGCATGGTCTTTTCAGTCAATACCATGCCATAATATCTGGATATATGCTTCATGGTGTGTTCCCTTGCAAACAGTCTAGCAAAAATAAGCAGCGTAGGCATCTTAAATACACCTGCAAATCTGTTCTGTATCATTGAAAACTGAGCTGCCCTGAGCCACTGAAGAGAAAACAGTATATGTGCATGCAGTTGGGCAGAAAGTAAATTACACTTATGTCCTGGATGGGAGATAGGGGTGAACACAGTTGTGCATAAGATGCTCTCGCAGGTTGTATTCTTTCCTTGACTATTAGATATATGAATTGTAGATTTTAATGATGATTTATGGTACCAAGGCAGCCACTTATACATTGCCAAAAAAGAGGACAAAAGAGGATGTAGATTTGCATTAAAATTGCCCATGCTAAATTATATATATGCATATTTAGAAATAATTACTATAATTTAAATAGAAATACAATACATCTCAGTGGGGAAGACAGTGGCCAGGAAACCTGTGTGCCTGCCTGCTCAGTCTGCTTGTCCAGGTGCTCACTGTTGATGGGCAATTTCAAGATCCCAGCCGTCTCTTCTTATGGTTCTTTATTTTTAAATCAGATTTGGACTGGACAGTCCTTCAAACAGAAGACTGTCCTCCATAAAATAGGGCACATGGACACCCTAGTGCTGGTGACATCAGTGTCCATGACCAAGGTCCCAGACTCCCATCTGATGAATAAGTTTTCTCCAGTTTTCTTCCTCTCCTGCTCTTTCCATTACAGTTGCAGTAGAAGGGCTGATCACGCTGGGACATTCTCCACATTATCAGCTCCTTTTGTAGTGAGTGGTGGGAAATTGGGACCGTGACTACTTGCTCTTTTCTTTTTGCTGCATCGCTGAGCCATTCAAATCTTGCACACGTCCAATTCTTCTGTTAATGTCACCTGTCTGTCCTGCCTTCTAAGGCTCCTCCCATCTTCCTGTTGCCAAGGGAACAGCCACCATGACCATGGCAACCTGCCAGTTACCATAAACACACATGGAAAAGTCCTCCTAGCTGCTATTTTGTGGGTGTTAGATAGAATTTTAGCATCAGTACACCTGACATACATTTTTAGTGGCAAGATGGTTGTCTTTCTGAATGTGTGGATTTGCAGACTAAGTTTCCACTTCTGTGTATTCTGAAGATGAAGAGCAGCTCTAGCCTCAGGACAAATTGCTCTAATTAGAGAAGGCGATGAATGTACATTACTTTGAGGCTATCCTCTTAGCTGCCTGGGAATGTAAAGAGCAGCTCAGCCTCTGTCTTTGGGTGCTTCTGGACAGAGGGCTCCTTGCACTAACCATCAAAAGCATTATTCTGTCTTGTCTTCCTTAATGGATTTTTTTTTTCTGGTTAAAAAAAAGCTGGCAGCAGTGGTGGGAAAGCATGGGAGGGTTGCAATTGGAAGATGACAACATCTGGACTACCCGTAAAATTCCATGAATGAAGTAGTACAATTGTACGGTAAAAGCCTCGTCTGGAAGCAGCTTTTGTCTCCATCCCTCCAGAGTAGCAAACAGGAGGAGCCTGAGATCTGGGCACATGAGCAGAGTTATTCCATTATTCAGGGCAATTGTGGGGATTTAGCATTCCTAAAGTGGAGTCTTGTGATGCATTTCACAAAAAACGAAAAATTGAGGACTCAAAACAGGCTGTTTTTGTGTTAAACACCAAAGCTGCAATCCTAAATACATTCACTCCCTAGTTTACTCAACTGTGGTGCTTATTTCTTAGTAAGCCCCACCGGACAGAGTGGAATTTACTTTTGAATAAACATGAACAGGATTGCACTATCATGTAGTTCTAACTCAGTGTCAGCGGGAATGGGCCATTTAAAATTTACATACGTTTAAAAGAATAATTTATATAGCACACTTTCAGAGCAATCCTCCTAACCCCCTTGAACAGCCATCTGAAGGGGGTTAGGATGTTGTGGATGTACCCCTCTGCTGGTGGAGAGCTCTTCTGCTAACAGGGGGCCTGACTGCCGTGGAGGCCCCCAGTATGTCTGCTGATATCTCTGCCAGTTTAAATCTACCACTGGCGGTGTTAGTGCCGGCGGTAGCAGGCATTAGGCCCTGGAATAGGTCTTTCTGGGGTCTTGGCAGGGGCAGGACAGCAATGGTCTCAGATCAGCTGGATCCAAAGCCCCTTAGCCCCAGGACTGGGTCCCTCTCTATGCCAGTGTGGGGCTGGAAAGTGTCATTCTCCCCATTGGAATCATGGAGGTGGGTGAAGAAGACTCAGGCACAGACACACACCCCTTCTGCCCTGGCCAGAATGAGCTCGCAGGCCTTTGGAAGTGGCACCGCTCTCCACATCCTCCCCCCCACCCCGCCGCCCCACTCCAAGTTAGGTTGCTTTGCCCATTTACAGAATGTGTTCACTTGTCTTATCGCACACATCGTCATCACGATCCCGTGAGGTGGGACATTATTAGCATACTTCTTTTTACAGATGGAGGAGTGGCTTGAGAGAGACATGTGGCATCCAAGGCCACTCCTTTGGTTTGGCGCTAAATAGGGATGTGAGCCCAAGTGTAACACTCTGTCTGTTAGGCTGAAACAATAATATATAGAAATCAGCAAGGGAAGATTTCCCCCTCTGGGAAATTGAGATACATTTAAAAAAAATAAACAAATAAACAAATGCTGATTTAATCTAAACCTGGGCAGAAAAGACTCTGGTCACATAAGGCATTCAGGACACAAATTGCTTTCTTTTCCCTCAGTCTTCAATACAAAGTATGTGATATTTTACAAATGTTTGAGGCCTTAGTTTGTAGTGTTGCACCATGAAGCAAAGACCCCAGCAATGTGTGGCTGGCACCTAAACTCAGGGTCATGCTCTCACATGAAGAAGACTACTCCATTAGTTTCCCATGTCTTGTTTTGGAAACCTTGTGGAATGTACCTAATTTAGGCTGAAATCCTCTGTAAATTTACCAGGGAGTAAGCTTCACTGAACACAGTGGGACTTATTATGAGTAATAATACATAGGATTGTGTTGTCAGTCTGATTGTTTCTCCTTGTTGAATTTGATGGTCTTGCAGTTGGCTTCTTGGACTGTAGTATAAATTCCCAATATTCCTTTCTTTGGATAAGTCTATCTAAACATCCTTAGCCTAGCCTTAGCTTAGCCATGTGACACAAGTGGATAGGACATGACAGGCTAGGCTAAGGTGTGTGTGCGCGTGCGTGCGTGCACGTGCGCGCATGAGAGAAAATTTTCTATTACTGAGATCCAAATTTTAAAATAAAAGCATTTCTGGTTATTATTTAATTTGTATATATACCGTAGCTTAAGAATGGTGAACATGTGTTGTTTCCCTCATTGCTCGTTCTTCAGGACTTAAAACCCCATCAATCCGACATCTATACAGCCATTGAGAAAGATGCAAATAGTACAACACACAAAAAGTTGCCTACAATTGAGGTGAGTCTGATAATTTTGTCATTGCTTTGGTGAGGATTCCCTCCTGGATTGGCTGCTGTTAAAGAAACCATCACATTTTTTCAATGATGTAGTGGAGGGAGAAAGTGAGCGCATGGACCCTGGTCTTTTTTCAGAGCAGCAGTGGTAATACCATCTACTGGTGTACCAGGGCAATTGATGGACCCTCCTTGCTCTGGCAAGTAAATGAGGTGATAACAACTTTTGGGTATTACTATTATTTGTGACAGATTATAATATAGGAAGCCACAGAATGAGGAAAATAATCAAGCAGAAGTTGGATACATCTTTCCTTTTCTTTGATGGGGTTCCTTCTTCACACTAGAAGTTTAAATGGGAGTACTTGTTTGTTAGATTGTTTGCATGTCTGATTAAAAATTGAAGGTGGTATTTCAGCTGGCTGAAGCTCTTTTATTAAAGCTCAGTTATTTTTTGCTAGTTAAACTTATATGCAGGCAGAAATAAGCACCACTGAGTTCAATGGTACTTCCTCTTCAGTAACTGTGCATAGGATTGCAGTGACATTGATCCTAATAAACTGGGTATTCTATGTAGTATGTACTGCTGCTCATGTGTACATATGTATGGGTCGTGCACACACACACATACACACACACTCATGATGAGCTCCTGCAGTTCCAAATTTACCATTCCACTAGAGTAGTACGCACTCTTCTGTGAAGTGGGAAAGCCAGCAAAAACAAACCTGTTATGATTCTGGTCCAGATTCTGGTTCCACCCAACTCAGCTCAATTACTTGGTGCCAATCTGTGGCACCTTCTGTCTGTGTCATCAACTCATACCAGTATAATACGTGTTAGGTTTACTTACTGGCATTCTGAGTATGGCACAGATAACTTGTACAAGACCAAGATTAAGGGAAGCCATTTCAAATAGTTCATATATATAATCAGGATCATGTGTAGCCAGTGATAAGACAGAAACAGATCTTTAATAGCAGAGCAGGATATGTCTACAGATCAGTGGCTGCTTCTCACCTAAATACTGTAAAAGTTCCTTGGTCAGGTTGTCAGGTAGTCATTGGTGATCCAATTTTTCTGCGAGGGTTGGGCAATATACTTTCCCCAAGGAGACTACTGGAAGATCACTGTCGGTCTAATTAAAATAGCCCATGGCAAGGTCAACCTGATTTCACTCCTTCAAACCTTAGAAAACTGCATTTACCTCTAACGCCTGCCACTCTGCAGTATACAGGGAATGCAGCAGATGTTTAAACATTAGTTGAGTATATAAAGCAATGCCACAGCTGGACTGAATGCAACTCACTAAGTGTGTGACCTTCTACCCCAAGTTGCTTGTGGTTCTTATTTTAAGTCTCTCCTCTCCTTTGCTGCATGTGCAGTACACAAAGGCAATGTGCAAGTGCAAAGGTGGGGTTTCCCCTCCTTTTCATTTCTTATCTCTCATTTCAAAAGCATCAATGATGATCATTAGTCAACTGGATTTTTTTGTAGTTTTGATTATGTTAATATTTCAGCACTAATTTTTCTATCCTTCATATTTTCAGTGTGTTCTATTTTGACAAAATATACGTGCCAGTTAGACACCAGGATCTTTGAGACCCCGTGTTGCAATTGTATTAGCCTTATTCAGGAGTTGAAAAGCTCTATCCCCTTCCATCATCATCTTCATTGCCGTCCACAAGTTGGAGGCAAATATCTACAGCTGGGAGACTTTTTCTACTGGTGAAGGTTTCCTGCATGATTTAGAACCCTGATTAGGAACCTGAACAATGACGGGATTTTGGGTTAGCATGTATCCGCTGTGTACACACACACACACACACACAAACACTATACACATACAACACTATCTTGCCAGAATCATGGAAATGGGCAAAGTAATATCTCCTTCTATATGGGCAACTTGTGGCCCTCCAGATGTTTTGGCCTACAACTCCCATGTCCCATCATCCCTCACCATTGGCTATACTGGGTAGGACTGATGGGAGTTGTTGGCCAAAGCATTTGAAGGGCCACCACTTACCACCCTGTTCTATATATCAACCAATAGTTTAAGGGTTTTGCAACCTTTCGGGTTTTATAGAACCCTTCATTGGGCAAAATTAGCATCCAGAGCATTAAACAATTACATCATTTAGACCCCTGTACTTTTAATTAGTAATGTACTTTTTGGATATTAGAACACATGCACATACTCCTGTATTTCTTCTCTTCCAAAATGATGCTTGTTTGATTATAAGCTAATTCTTCTAACTCAAGTTAGAAAGAGAACATTTGGACTTCACTGTCATTTATCTGGTGTCTTGTTTCCATGCTTGGCTCTGAAAACGTATAAAGGTTGCCAGAGCATTTCTCTCTAGACAAGACCAATTGGAATGCCAGCTGCTTAATTTCCAGATTATGTCTATATTGCTCTTGGGGCCAATTTGGATGTTGGTTGTTCTCTGGAAAGAGCAGATGTGGAGTAAACTGCAGCCCGGGATAGCCACAAAAATATCATGTGTGAATTAGAAACGTGGATCTCATCCATGTACTAAAATGGATTCTGGAGTTCACACATCAGAGGGCAAGTGAGACCCTGTGTTATCATGTTAGATATTTTTGAGGATATGAAGAAACATGAGTGATTCTCACATCTGAAAAAGGAAAGTAGTTCTGAATTGCAATATGACGACGTTAAGATAAACATATGAGGCTGAATGGGGTGGGGGGATGACAAATGAAGCCCTGGACATTTTTTCATTGAAGGACAGTATACATTAATGTAGTGTGTGAGCACCTTGATGCTGTTAACTCCACTGTCCTCATGACATTTTAGCTGCTGTGGAAATGGAACTGAAGCTCAGAAAAACGTCCTAGTGGCAGACCTTTGGAACAGTGAACACACCTTAACCATAAGGAGTTTTAAATGATATAAGCTTTTTAAAGCCCCATTCTATGACCAGTTATATGCCCTTAAGGCTGGTCCGGAAGCTGGAGCTAGTGCAAAATACAGCAGCTCGGCTATTGTCGGGAGCTGCCCCTTTTCAGCATGCAACTCCTTTGCTGAAGGAACTGCACTGGCTACCTATTCGCTACTGGGTCAGGTTTAAGGTTCTGGTGCTGTTGTTTTGGGCTTGCCCTGGCTTTTTTCACTTTACCCTTCTTTTTTTCGGGAGATCGCAAAAGCCAGCTGTTAAGCTGACTTTCACAATCCCCGTTTTGACAGCTATGTACAGTCCCTTCAAACTGCCCCAGCGGCACCTTGGAGGGGCTGCCTGTGGTTGCCAAACATTTTTAAAAAATTTCTTTGCCCCCCTCAATATTTTTTTAATCTTTGCTTGGACTTGTCTAACTGCAGATCCTGGGCATTGCCCCACAGAGGCTGCAGATTTATTTCCCCCTTTGGTTGCATTTGACAGCTGTTAAAAGGCAAGCTGTCAAATGTAACCAAAGAAGCAAGTGAAAAAGGGGTGGCAGCTCATGCACCCCCTTCATGGCAAGATCCGTGGGGGTGGGGGTGATTCTTCTTCTTATTATTTATTTATTTATTTATTTAGGGACTCATGGGTCCTAAGGGTGCCCTCACTTTTGCACTTGTTCCTGAGATTCTACCACCTTGGGAACATGCAGAAATGTGAGTCACCCCATTTACAGGAGTAGTTACTTCTGACAGCTGTAAATAGTACAGCTCCATTTTTAAAGTGGGATTTAGACAGGGTTAAAAAAAAAATGGGGCAGGAAACTATACAGGTATATACAGTCTATATACCTGTATAGTTTCCTGCCATTTTGTGTCTGAGCACGCCTCCCATGGCAGCCATTTTGTGACTGGCATGTCTACCATGGCAGCCATTTTGTAGTGCTATCCATGGCGCATTTCTAGATGTGCCCATGAGCCCAAAAAGGTTGGGGACACCCTTCCGATTGGCAGTGGCTCTTCAGGAGCTCTGACAGAGACCTTTCTCATCAACTGCTATCTGATTTCTAATTGAAGGTGTCAGGGATTGAACCTGGGGCCTTCTGCATGTGGTCTTCCACTGAGCTATGCACCTTCCCTGCTTCTTGTAGAATTCCCACCACAGAAAGGTTTGTCAGGCCTACTCTATGTTCAGTTTTAGGAAACTGGTGGACACCTTATTCTGGCAAGCTTCTGGAAGCAATGGCTGAAACTGTTTAAACTTGTCCATGAGATGCTGGTCCTTTTGTGGTTGATATATATTTATGATATTTTATAGTTGTTTTTTTAACTACACTCCTGTTTTTTATATGTTATATAATGTGTTTAGTTTTAATGTTAAATTTCACCCTGACGACTCAATTGCAGAATAAACATTTTAAATAACATATATTAAAATAAAATAAAATGAGGTGGTTTATGGACTGGAATTATTGCCCTGAAACTGGGCTAGGCATAGATAATGAAATTATGGGGAGTATTATCTTGTGATGACTCTATTCCATGTAGCACAGGATCTCTATAGGACCTGCCCCTGGATATCTATGGATCAAATAGGCTTCCAGGACATTCAGGGGTGATTTGGCTCTTGATCATAGCTTAACAGCTATTTGGTTGATGATGGCCTGGTTGATCTTTGTAATTGGAGAATGGCTGGGGCCATCCATTCTAGGCATCCCTTCTATATAATAATTATCTTCTTGGCTTATGGAGGGCTTGGAGGAGTTGAATGTGGTGAGGAAGATAACTACTGTAGGAGCGGTGGTAGGATTCAGAGCGAGCTGCTGAATATGCCACACTGTCCTTTTGAAGGCCTTTGAGATGGTGATGCTTGGAGCAAAGAAAGATTTGTTTTCTACTAGGATTGCATCTGTGAAGTGTTGATTGGTGCAGGTATCATAGAAGCTGAAGGAACCATTATAACCTGGGTCTTCTCTTACACACACACACACACACACACACACACTGTGCAGTCTGGCTATGGCCTTGGTGGTGAAATTAAATTTCTTCTTGTTTTCAACAAATTTTAGGTGCCTGGGCAGAAAGCACAAGGAGAAATCCAAGATTTCTATGAGAACAATATCACAGATGTGTATGAAAACATCTAAGGAGAGAGACTACACTGCAGAACACTAGCTTTCTTCACACCTCAGAAGGTTGTAAATATCCACTGCAGTCAAGCATGGAACAAGGACACAGTTATAAAGCAAAATGATTTACTGATCTTGGTACAGTTCAATAGCCTGGGAAGGTGCCCAGAGCAGCTAAATATTGTTTCTACACAACCTACCAAATTCAGCTGTGTGACGTGAATTCTTTCTGCTAAACAAAATCTGCTAATGAAGTGGGAATGGGAACATGAAGAAAGAAGAAATTTGATAGAACAAAACTGGAATCTCCTCAGTGTGCCAACATGATTTGTGATCTCAGTTCAATGAAAGCTTGTTTAGAGGGCAGTATTAGAATGGAGTTCCTGAAAACAATATGAACATAAGAAGAACCATGCTGGATCAGACCAAGCGTCCATCTAGTCCAGCATTCTGTTCATGCTGTGGCCTACCAGCTTGCCCATGGGAAGCCCACAAGCAGGACATGAGTGCAATAGCACCTTCCTAATGGCATTCGCTATGCTGTTAGTGAATCTAAGAAGTGTATCTACAAGGTTACACTGGCAGTTAAATGTAGCTTTCTTGATTTTAACTGGCTTTATTGAACACAGTGAGTTCAACTATTTTGGTGTGGGGATTAATTTCCTGTTTAGGATGTTACTGTACTTTTTTAAAAAAAATATTTATTTCAACAATTAGAGCAGGGATGGGAACCTCTGGCCTATGGGCCAAATTAGGCCCACCGAAACAGCCCACACAGCCTCCAGCAATGTCCCTGCCCCAATCCCCGCCTCCTGGGAAGAATAGTGGGGAGAGGAAGCCCCACTGTTATCTCCAATCGGCCATCCAGTGATAACAGGTGGGATTCCACTCGCCCTTCCAATTGTGGCAATGCATGAGACTCAACAACATAGAGCAGTGTTCTCCAACCTTGGGTCCCCAGATGTTTTTGGCCTACAACTCCCAGCATGCCCCAGCCAGTGTAGCCAAAAACTTCTGGGGACCCACGGTTGGAGAACACTGACATAGAGGTTACATATGTGAATTTTCCATCGCTTAGTTCCCCTTCCCCATGGGGGAAGAGTTTATTATTTGGCAGAAAAAGGGTGGCCAGGATATGAGCTATCCTGTAAGCACTGCAGCCTCCTTCCCTACCCCTCTGAAATGGCATAGGCATTGCTAGATGGCCGAAAATGGCCATCAAGCGAAAATGCAGAGCAGGAAGAGCAGGGAGGCAAAGATCGCCTCTGCTGCTCCTCCCGCTCCACATTGGATAAGTGTCAGCTTCTGAGTTCGGAGGCTCCCACTCATTTTGATTGGATTGTGCCCAAATCTACTGACTACGGTAACTTGATTTAAGCAACAAACAAAAACATTTGGGCCACCATATAGGCCTGTGGCTTACGCTGGTTCAGCTTGTCTGAGCGTGGAAAGCTAAGCAGGGTCAAGCCTGGTTATTACTTGGATGGGAGACCCCTCCTCTAGTTTCCTGCATTGAGCAGGGGGTTGGACTCGATAGCCTTGTAGGCTCCTTCCAACTCTATGATCTATCTATGAAATCTATGCCTTAGATTTCAGTTATAAAATCAGATCACTCATTATTATTATTATGGTTTCCAAGAAAGACCTTTAAAGATATTGTTTGTTCCTATGAACCAAAGAAAATCGTCATTTGTCAACCTTCAGAAATTAATTGATGAAGTAAGAGGGATGAGCAAATTATATGCCTTGGGTGATTTCTTCAAGAAATAGTCATCAACATTTTAATTTTAAAATGTTTTTTTCCATTGTAAGCCTGCAGGCAGGGACCATCTTGCTTGTTATTGATCTTATGTTAGCTGTTCCAGGAGCCTTTTCAGCTGAAGAGCTGGATAAAAATGCTTAAAATACGTCCAGTGGTAATATTTCCCAGGCAAACCACTTAAAATCAAACCTCAAGATTTGATGGACCAGCAAATAAAAGCTTACAATTAGGTCAGTTTGTCACTGTTCCAATGTTGAATATATACTTGAATACAGACAAATGTCAAGTATTATACACTGGAAAGAAGACCTAGAGAGAGCTGAAGCCCCCACCCCCAAACTGCCTTAAGGTCTAGTACCACTGACCCAGTTCACACAATCACCACTGCCCACAGTGGCTTGTTTAAGCCATGGTGAACTGCAGCGTGTGCCAGGTGGTTTTTGAATATTCAAGCTGTGGCTGGTCATGTCGTCTGAACCCGGTGACCATGGGTTATGCGAGAGTTAAACAACCCTTACATAATCCATGGTCCCCGGGTTCAGACGACATGACAAGCTATGGCTTGAACATTCAAAATGGCCATCGGCATGCTCTGCAGCCCGTCTTGGCTTAAACAACCTCAGTGGGCTGTGTGAACTGGCCCACTGAGTGAGTTGTAGAAATTTTAGATTCCAATGAGGAGCCATGTTTGTTGGTTGCAACAAAAAGGTCAGAGTCCTGTGGCATGCTAACATGAAACAGATTTAGCGAAGTCTTTGCTTGTGAAGGCAAAGCTTACTTTATCAAATGCATAAAGTAGACACAGTACATAATATTATTTTATATGTTACATAGAAAATGTTATAAAATTTAATAAAAAGTTAAAGATGTTACACAGTGGAGCTAAAAGACAAAGGGAAGTTTGCTGATAGCAGACATACCATTCTCGATCAATTGAAGTTAAGTTTCCACTGCCATCAATAGGAGCCAGGCATGCTCATCCCTTGAAAGGGCATCATGAATCACATGCTGAATATGAATCAGACAACAGTGCTACTGTTTAATTGGTAGCGGTGGTGCTGCATTAACAGAAACGTCACACGCTAGTGATAATATTGTTTTACTTGGGATGGGCTTGGTCCCAGCCAAAGTTCATCCACTTGCATTCTTCAGCATCCTATAAGAAGTACAAACTGGACAGGATTCAGAGGAGACTTACAACTGTGTTTTAAGGAATGGAATTCAAGAACCAGGCCTTTTTAGTGTAGAAGGGGGGGAAAATGATTAGGGAAGGCATGAGAGCAATTTTGAAATATCTAAAAGCTAACATAAGAAAAAAAATATATGGGGGAAATATTTACCAGAGACCCAAGAAAAGGACAAGAAGCAATCGGAAAACGTGCTCTGGCTACAGTCCACTGGAATTAAGATGTGCAGGGAAGATGTAGGCCCTCAAGCCCTGTTGTTGTTTTTTTAAAGGCTAGGTGAGTAGCTTTCATGAATGAATTACATCTAGCCAATTCTGCCCATGCAGAGTGTGCAACTAGATAACAGTCAACATTACTTCCAACAGTATTTTTTTTTTTAAAAGAAAAGGGGATTTCTTATTCTCCCTCCCCCACCCCTGCAAATAATATGATCCTCACAAAAGGGAGGGCAGGAGGGATTTAAGAAAAGCTATCCCTTAAGCCACCAGGTGGTGCCCTTGATTCTTATTGGCTATCTTTTTTTGTAGGTCTTTACCTGTGCCAAAACTATGTACCACTTTTTTCACTAGTGGAATTGTATACCGTACATTTAGCCCACAAGAAATAGTCAGTTTGGTTATGTGTAATATCACTTTGCATAACCATTGTGATTATGCCTATTTGAACACAAAGAAAAGGTTCACCAAGTGTCATGCTACAACATAAGAGAGAAGGGACAGTCTGTCAGGAATAACATATTTTCTCCACAATTCTATTCTATTCTGTTCTAAAGTCACAGATGAGATGAAATGTTTATGTACTTTCGGGATGGCAGGGAATGGAACCGGTCTACTTATTTCAATAGCAAACATGGAAATGGTTTAGCTTAGTTTATCAGCCCTCGTCCACTCCATTGTTGCAGGAAGGCACCAATCTAGCATATCCATAGCCTCACCTGATGAAGATGAAAGGAAGGAATAGAGCTGTGTGTCATCAGCATACTGATGACAATGCATTGTAAAACTCCAGATGACCCCACTCAATGGTTTCATGTAGATGTTAAATAGCATGGGGGAACAAAACCGAGCCTGCCCTGATGAACTCCATGCTGGGAAATCCATGGGGCCAAGCAATATCCCCCAAGTACCACCTTCTGGGACTGACCATCCAAGGAGGAGTGAAACCACTGCCATGCAGTACCTCTGACTCCTAACACAGTCACCCCAGCAGAATGCCATGGTTGATGGTATCAAAAGCTGTTGAGAGATCAAAGAGAATCAGCAAGGGTCACTCACACCTCCTCAGTCCTCACCTCTCTTCTGACATAGATAATCATACAGAGTTATGAAGCTGTTTCAGTCTGAACCCTGACCGAAATGGATCCAGATAATCGGTTTCATCCAAGAGCAGCTGAAGCTGGTCAGTATCCTCCAGCTCCAGGATCTTGCCCGAGAAAGGAACATTTGTCACTGGCCTAAAGTTAAGATCCTCCAGGTCCAGGGGGGATTTCTTCAGGAGTGGTCTTATTGCTGCCTCTTTTGGTTGGCCAGGGACCCCTCCCTCTCTCAAGGAGGCATTAATTATCTCCTTAGCCCAGCCAGCTGTTTCCTCCCTGCCAGGTTTAATAAGCTGAGGGGCAAGGTTCCAATACAGAAATGGTTGCACAAACCTGTACAAACATTTTGTCAATGTTATACAGCTGTACCAACTGTAATTCATCCAATAAGACTACACTCTGGATACTTCACCTGCTGTCACAATGGACTCTAATTCCTGGCAGATGCAAAGGATTTTATGCTGGAAATGCCTTGCAAACATAATGAGCATCTGATGGTTCTACAACCTCCTTAGGGCCCGCATATAAGAGGCCTTGAACAACTCTAAAAAGCTCCACTGAACAGCATAGACAGGATGTGATGGAGGTGGAGAAGTAAAGTTTCTTCACTGTCTTCAACATCCCTGAATAAACTCGAATATGAGCACACAGCAGTGTTAGTTTGATTGCATTTGTTGGGAGTTTTCTTCATCTATGCTGAAGCTTTCTCCCACCCTGCTTCAAAAAGCTCTACTTGTCAGGATCTCTGACCTGTTGTATGCTAGATCATTTCCCAAGTTTAGATTTAGCAAAATGACATAGGGCGCTTATGCCCATCAATTGTGAAAAACTGCTTTACTTTAGATCCTAAGGCTTAGGATCTACTGTGTAGAATACTAGCCTTCCAGCCCAGGTATAGCAAAATATGATAGCAGGTTTTCAAAAAGGTCTATTTCCCCAGATTTTCTTATATGAGTTATTCTCCATTTAAGGACAGCAAAAGAATATAGGACATGCTTGTGCTTGTCTTATATCTTGAGAGCAATTATGTGTCAGGATCTCACAGCTGAAACATTATCTGCTTCACCAGACAAGGCATAAGAAGATATCATCGCTGGTTTTCAAAAAGTCCTACTTTTAAAAAAAACAAACACAAAAACCTCCTGCCTGTACATTAGTTTATTTCACCCTGCAGGGGCAACAAAACTCAGCTGGGTGCATTTGTGCCAATGTCCTATCATGGCTTGTAAAAAAAAAATACTACATGTCAAAACTCAATCTCTCACACCACATCTAGTCATCATCAGAATCTGTTTTAAAAAGCAAAAGCTACAAAGCAATAGCATGGAGCTACTAATTTGATTAGAAAAATGGCACCAGGAAAAGATGATTTTATCCTTTCCTCTCACATTATCTCTCTGATCTAAATCCTTCCTCCCCAAGCTATAATTTTGCCCCATGCAGGAAAACATAACAGGGGAAAACATACCATATGGGTCCTGGTCATGGATCTTCTAGTCACATCTAGTTTGGGCCTCAGAATTTCCTATCTAAAACCCGATGTGCCTTGCTGGATATGAAAGCTGGTTTTCAAAAAAGCCTTACATTTCAGGAACATCCTGCATAATGGGGTTGGTCTACAGTGAAATTATATATTGTGCTTTTGCAGGTTTTATGAATTGTGAGAAACTGTTGTCAGAAAACCACCTATACATGAATTGGTATGGATGCTTGACTAGGGGTGTCCCAAAGATTAATTTGTGATGCTGAGGTGAACAAATATACAGTTATTGTGCCGCTTTATTCAGTTTATCTATTTTATTAGAAAATATATGTATTATTACATGAAACGGAATGTTCTGTTACAAAATTTAGGGTTGGACATGGTCCATGATGCTAGGGCATTTAACTGAGGACAATCTCTTGTGTGGATGCTATAGCTTGGGGCAATGGCCTAAATTTAGTGCTGTTCCAATCCATTCCAGATTGACTAGTCAGTTAGGATTTCTGCGGTGGCAGACTGGGACCATTTTGCACCAAAATGAGGCTTTGGGCCACACACGCCGCTATCAGGATACCTCACAGAAGGCAGACTCCTCCTGAGAGCATGGCCATATGATCTGGGATGGTCCAAACGATTACTTTGGGATGCAGAGCTGTTCACACCCCCGTCTCTTTATTCAGGCTGCGGCTGAACCTCTGAAGTGAAACGAGAATTAGGATGTGCAGAAAAGGAAGCGGGCTAGTTCCCAATCTGCAGTTACAGGAACCCACTTGAGCCTTGAACGAGCGGAGCGCTTTGAAAAACCCGATCCAACCCCCACCGCCAGCAGTCGTTGACACGCGTTGCAGCGGAGCAGGAGCGCCCCAGCTTTTCTGCCGCCTTCGAGGACTCAGCTCGGGGTCCTCTTTGCAAAGCCTTCCCTTGTCTCGAGAAGCAGTGAAGGGGAGGGGGTAAAGGAAAGGGAGGAGGAAGCAAAGAGGGGGCTGGGGGGGGAATCGGGGGAAATTACCCTCCTACTCTTCAAGGCATCACTGTGAGATGCCAGACCCTCATCAACACCGCGACTACCTCCAGGCTCTATCCTCTTCAGCCGCGAAGAGAACCAAGCCCTGGCAACGGCGGCCGCGCTCCTCCTCTCTGTCATCAGCCAGTTTTGCCTGACACATTGAGTCCAGACTGCTGAGTATTGTCCTAAAAGCAGAGGGAGAGGGGGATAGAAAGAGAGAAAAGGAGGGGTGGGAATAATTCAATCAATCACATGACTTGACAGGATTTCTACCCATTTTCTTTTTTGTGCAACAAAATCGTATCTCTATTTTAAAAAAAAAAACAACCCACAGCTTTCCAAAAAAACCCCTCCCACTATACATACACACACAAATACAAACAAACACACAAAGGAGCTAAGATGGGACAATAAGGAAGCATCTCAAGGTAAGACTCTCCTCGTGGAAGGCTGATCTTTAGAGGTGTGAAAGAGATTTGTTTCAGACTACACCACTTGCGGCTTGGGAGCGGGTCTTGCTAGTTTTTCATATGGCTGATATATCCAGGGTTATCAAGGGGCAGGGGGAAGCGGCTTGACAGGAGAGAAGGAGGCTACTCTGTTCCTACCATCGTTGCTGCGTTTCCCACGTTCTCTTTTTTGTAGCTGCAACCCCCCCCCCCCAAAACACACCCGTGTAGGCGGATGGGGCGCGGGCAGTATTCCTAACCTCTTGATCTGTGCGTAAAAACTTTCCCTCCCCGAATATTTAAGTTTTAATGCCGCGCAAAAGGAGAAAGGGGGAGAGATTCGGCGCGAATACCGCTGGGAGTAAAACGTAAAACAATAAGCAGCCTCCGGGGTGAGTGGGAAGCTCAGAAAGTGGAAACATGGTTAAAAACACGAGCGCTCTCGCTCGCTCTTTGTATGACATACATTTATAAAATGAATCTCTCCCACTCCGGAATTTTGACCTAACAAACTATTCACTTGATTGTGTTTAAGATAAAAAAGAAAAGGGAAAGTATTTTGGTGGTGAGCATTCTTAAAGGAAAATCCCCCCTGTGTAACCTGAGCCCTACCCGTTAGGAGGGGATTTGCAGACAAGACTGTTGTATTATTGAAGGGAGAAGGGAGGGACGCGGTTAGTGGGAAAGGATCTGTGGAGCTCACGTTTCACATTCTTTAGCAACCTTCCTTCGCATAAGTGTGAAGGACGCACGCACACGGGCGTTCAACAATTCAAGCATTTAACCCTGGGGAGCAGATCTTTGCCTCTCTCTTCTTTGAACCAAAGACTTTTCAGACCCCTGTGGAAATTGTGTGTGTGCGCGCGCGACACACACACACACACACACACACACACAGAGGGTGGAGGAAGAATGTGGGGAAATTGGGGCTTATTTTTATACAGCTATAGAGGACTGAAAGGGTGGAATGGCTGTTGAAAGCTATGCAAAGATCTGGATGAAATTTCTTCTTCTTCTGTGATGTTTTCCATATGTTGCAATTCTCCTTGCCTGAATCCTTGCCTGTTGTGAGACTATTAGGTATCTCTCACAGAGGCTCGAGGCCAATCATCTACCATTATGCACTTGAAATTCTTTAAGATTTCTTTAAAACAGGAGTAGGGAACCGGTGGCCCTGAATATATTGGACTACAACTCCCATCATTCCTGACCATTGACCATTTTGGCTGAGGCTGATGGGAGCTGAAGTCCAGCAACATCTGGAGGCTACAGGTTTCCCATCCGCGATTTAAAAAGTAGTCTGAACGTTGTCTTGAGCCCATCAGAGCAACAATACCTCTGAGCAAAAAGAGAGCTGTAACCTGGGTAATGCATTTCAAAGTTATTGACAAGAATGGTAGGCATGTTTGCATGAGCTATTCCCAAAATGTATTTCAGTTGCATGCCAGAGGTTTGTGAATGAAGTTCCTTTAGGGCAATGTGGTGCTTGGAGAAATAAGATACATGTGGATTGGAAGAAATACTGAATTATCCAACTCTAAAATCGGTGAGGGATAGTTGTTCAGGGACAGTTAATGAAGTCACAGGAAGGGTGCAGCTGTTGGCATGTGTGCGACTTGGGAGATTCATAATCCTATCTGTGCGCTAACAGACGCCTGAAATTCCACACACAGATCTTCCAGATCTCACCTCCCTGCGCAGCGTGCAGCGTGCTGGTTCGGTACCAGTTTGGCCAGCCCAGTCTGCCCTGTAATCAGACTTGCTTCCAGCTTCCCCGTTGCAGATTAATCCATGGAGTCAGGAAACACTCTGGAACACCACAGGTCTAATTCTACCTGTTTATTTACTTAGCAAGTAAAGTTCTACAGAGTATACATTTCCTAGTTACAGTCCATGTGCAGAGTATAAATGCATAGCAAGCATTACATCCAGTGGAGTGAGTTGAGCTTCACTCCACCTCAGCAAAGACGTTACATTGTTGCAGGAACAAAGTCTAGCAAGAAGAACAAGAAGAAGAGAGAAAGCAGTCCACCTTCTCTCTAAGATGGCTTCAGACAGAAAACAAGTTAGCACGTCATCAGAACATACAAACCATGTGACCAGCTCATATTGTTCTCACAGTCCAGGTTCCCATGCGAAAACACAAGGATCCCAGTAAGACATAATAAACCTGTTTACAGCCATTCTGTCTCTTCCATGTGTAAACAATGTGCTGCAGCTGGTAAAGTGATACATATCACAACAGCAGCAGAGTGAAAAGATCACCAAAGGGCAGTCTGGAGAAGGAATATAGGGAGCCTGTAGCTCCTGGTGGGGATAGTGTGATTGGTTGTGATGATAACAGCCTTAGTTGAGATGATAACAGTCTAAGCTGGGAAGATGGCTATAGGATTGGCCCTAACACCAGAACATCACATCACCATGGGGTGTAAAATAATGCCTCTTGATTTCAAAACGCTACAGCTCCACAGAACTCAGTAGAAATCACTGCAGCTTTGAAGTAACCTTTTCTCTCTCAAAATTTGAAGTACCCGGTAGGTAACCTTTTCTCTCTCTCTCAATCCTATTGTGAAGGCTTTGTGTGGGGGAGAAAAGTACTATGACTAAGAGCCTAGTTCTTTCTGTAAAGGACTGCTAAGGTATAGATGTTCACAAGAAGTAAAACAAATTAAGTTTTTTTAAAAAATGCATTTTATATTTTTATTTCATTTTTAGTTACTGTGCTTTTAAAATGCACTTCTGTCCCATTCCAACCTTTTTGCCACAGCCATTGACTCGGAAGTGAGAATATTAGTTATGATTAAAAGCTGTGATTTGAGATTTAAGTACTAGCTCCTAAAATTATACCCTGGGTTTAGTAGGCCAGAATGCTAATCTGCTGGGCTCTGGGGAAGAATTAAGATATATGCAGAGGCACATATCAGTTTACCTTTGTATGCTGATTCTAACCAAAGGAACCTGATTATATTATGTACTGGGAGTATTTGTGGAAGTATCTAGCTTTCTTTTATGTCAAGTGAAAGGTATATGTAGAAGATGGTATAGGATAACATCCTATTCACACTTTGGAATAAGTCCCATTGGACTTAGCAGGACTTACTTTTGAAGAGGCATGCCTAAGATTGTGCTATTAGTCAAATAACTCTTTTGGTGCTGGAAAAAACAGTAAGGGGGTGGGGGTGGGGTCCTACGGATACTATAAAGGTAGTTTAGTTGTAAGTAGTGCTTTAACTGCAATTGGAATAAGGTTTGAGTTGTAGACAGGGCAGGACCAGAAAGCAGCATTATGATAGTCTAAACCATGTAGCTTCTTACTTGGTGCACACCTCATGTTGGGACTGCCATTTTGCAAATGAGTAAAACCTATTTAAAAATCAACATGCATATGTGAGACCAGAATATTTTTAAAATATTTTTTTTCTGAGGTGTTAGTACCAGTGTGCCAGCGCAGGAACACTCAAAGGGTTCATAGGGCTTGCTCTCTGCCTGACCCTACAGATGGTTCACCACATGGCCTGTGACTTACGCTGGCTCAGCTTGTCTGAGCATGGAAAGCTAAGCAGGGTCAGGCCTGGTTATTACTTGGATGGGAGACCCCTCCTCTAGTTTCCTGCATTGAGTAGGGGGTTGGACTCGATAGCCTTGTAGGCTCCTTCCAACTCTATGATCTATGAAATCTATGGGCATATGGGCTGCTGCAGCACGGACCAGTGGGAAAAGGTTGAGAGATGGAGCCTGTGTTAGTTAAGTATTCATTACATATATCCCTCCCACACACACATTGTGTGTGTGTGTGTGTGTGTGTGTGTGTTAATATTTGGGGTTCATACCCCACATCTCCCTTGTGCTCAGTTTATGATCTTGGGCAAATCACTTGTCTCTCTCAGACTCAATAGCTCGCCTTCTCTAAAATGGATGTTGCTCAGCAAATGTTTGGTCAATGGAGTAATCTTGTACTGAGTTTGTGGACAAATCAGTTGTCTCCATCTAGTCCAGCACTCTATTTCCAACAACTGCCAGCCAAAGGCCTTTGGAAAGCTTACAAGCAAGGCATGAAGGCAATAACTTGCCTCCTTTTGTTCCTAGAATCTGGTACTTGGAGGTACACTGCCTCTACACATGGAGGTTCTAGCTTGCTGTCATGACTGATAAGAGCATCAAGGCTTCCATGGGTAGAGCAGGTACGAGACACTTTGGGTAAGTGGAGCCAAGGGAAGCTATGGTGGGAATGACTTGGCAGGATGGGTGGGACTTGTAGCATCCCCACCGCTTGCAGGCACCAGCCACCTCTGGTCCAGATGTGTTGTTCCAGAACTTGTTTCTAGATTTTTGGGTGCTTTTTACAATTTCAGTAATTGACCTAAAGTGAATCCCCGCCCCTCACTATAGTGTGTATCATTCCCAGTAGTCAGGGTTGGTATCCCTGTGAACCATACACAAGACCCTGCAACTCCTTGGTGGGTTACAATTAGCTACTTGGAAATCTGCTCTCCTATAAGCACCTACTACCCATTAGAGTGATGTTTGCCCCAACATTTTCTTTAATTTTCCTATATATTGTTAAAGAAAACAAACAGTATTATTTTTTGTCATTAGTGTAGCTGCCCAGAAACCAGTTAGCACCACAATCTATAGATTATGTGTATTTGTGGGAAATTGTCCATCATGAATCAGGTGCTTTGGGCAAAGAGTTGCTTAATAATGTCACCCTCTCCTTGCGTATTTCTCCCTAAAATGATGCAGGACTGTGCAAGACAGTTCCACTTTACGATGCACTTCCTTCAGTTTTTGATGTTTATGAGAATTTGCGTTGATCTGTGAAAAATTCATAGTGTGTTCAGGGCCATAGATTTTTTAAAAGCTGCTCTTTTAACTTGATGTGATTCATTTTTCTGGACTGGCCATAGCATTTATTCTCAAGTCTTTGCAGTTGTTACTGTTAACTTTATTGTTAAAAAGAAGGAATTAATATACTTTTTCTATTTATAGTGCCTGATTAAATTGATTTCGACAGCTGCAATTATCTGCACTGGCAATATACGGTACCTGTAAAAAGCATGAAATAATTTTCTTCAGCACTAGTCCAGTAGGACGTAACAGTGGTTGTGGAGAGAGCTCTAGCTGTAATGTGCAGTCTATTTATCACTGATGTGGTGGTGTGCAGTTGTGGCCCGATCCCATTGATTTCAACTGGTTTAGGCATGCCTAACTTTGCATAGGAGTAGGCTATTAGTATAACAGCCAAGGATTATGAAGAGCTGATACTGCACCATTTTGTCTAGGGCAGCAATCGTGAAAGAAAATGCCATTGATGGGCTGTACTGGGGGTGAGGGAGAGAAGGGAATGAGGAATATGTGATTAGAACAATCTATGATTTGGAGGTTTTTGGCTGTAGAGTAGATAATTATTCAAAGGGAGGTAGCAAAGTAACTTGTACAGTTCTTGTCTGTAAATGTCCAGAGGTTAGGTTGGCCTAGTCATGGTGGTATACTGGATAAGATGTGGGACAGAGTGGACGAAGGACGTCTGCGTTCCGCAGCTCCCTGCTCAGCCATGAGTTTCATGGGTGATATGACCCTATGCTTATCACTCTCTCTAAGCCTAACCTACCTCACAGGTTTGTTGTGGGAAAATTACCCTATTTACATTGCCCTCAGCTCTGTGAAGGAAGGGTGCCATACAAATGTAAAAAAAGATGTATGGTCATTTAGACCTTCAGTCATTCTCTTTTGGGGGCTTTCTGGAGGTACACTGAAGAATCTGGCTCATATATGGTTTCAATAGGTGAAAAATATAAAAACCTTGGAAGAGATTATTGGGCACGAGGGTGGCTGGCATTGGAGACTGGCCCATCACCCAGTAGGGGGCCCATTGCCAATTCCTGGAGTCTCCTGACCCTGCTGCTTCCTTCCTTCCTCTTACTTTCTGTTCACCTGTCCTTTCCAAGGGAGCCCCTTTTGTTTCTGAGGCACTGTTGGCCTAGTATTTTTTTTCAGACACAATTGCTGCTCTGTGGGTACATGTTACTGGCATATAGTGCAGTGTCCACTCTGTTTATAATGTAATCGAGTGCTACACACCAATGCATAGTTTGTAATTGTGGGAGAAGTAGGAGGAGTTTGAAAGGTCACATGTATTTTATTGTTTGTGTTTATAGTGTGAGCACAAGCCACGGTATAGCGATGCAATTGCAGGAGAAGTGGGAGGTCACACTGCCATTTCAGGTTGCTTTTTAAAAAAAAAAGTCCTGTAACTGCACGTGAATCTTCGTAGCTGTGCAGCTACATAAGTTTAGAAATACATTACGTGGTTATTCACAGCTGCGCAGCTCTAGTTGTGCAGTGAAAAATAGCTTTGAAAAATAGCTTTGAAAAATACGGTATGTCACGGTTTTCCTGACTGCAAATCCTATCAAAATTCATGCAAGGAAAGAACAGGTGAGGGAGGGAAGGAGGAGGAGAAAGATGTGGGGGCAGGAGGAGGTGGGGGAAATGTTGCAAAACAGGTTCTACAGCAGTGTTCTCCAGCCTTGGGTCCCCAGATGTTTTTGGCCTACAACTCCCAGCATGCCCCAGCCAGCTATGCTCCACCGAGAACATCTTCCCTAAGAGTCTGGCAAAACCTGGAACTGGCACTGCCAAGGAAATGACTCTTGTCACCTAAACAGGCTTCATTGTGAAACAGCAAAACATTTGAAAACACGTCAAGAGCATCAAGGAATACATATGCTATATGAGCATCAAAAAACTGCTTAAAAATAAAAGCAGAACAGTTTTGCAGGTCAGTGCAGTTGTCAATGTAAATATAGTTTTTAAAAAGTTTTGCAGGGAGGGATTAATTATATGGGATTTAAAGAAGATCATTATTTTATAGTATTTGAAACAGCTTTGCCATTCACCTTTTGAAATCACTCCCCTCCAAATGGCATAATCTTTTTTTTTCTGTGCCACATTTCTTGCTAATTACGTATCAAATCCATTTGGCTTAAAATAGGTGTTTACAATTCCACACCCTCCACTGTGCTTTCTTTTTTGATCCTACTCTGAAACCAGGCTGCTGGAGCCTGTGACATCACATTCATTCACCATGGCAACAGGCTTTGATTTACTTATTTCAATTTAATTAAAAAGCATTTATCAAATTTTAGGTGACTTAAATATCTTTTTTTTTAATCACTGGAGAGCAGAAAAGAGAATTTCATATTGTATTCAGCTCACCCTGTCTGAAAAACCTTGGTAACAAAGAGAACCCTTAAAATGTGTCTTGAAATTAATCCAATCTGGATTTGTGAGCTGGAATGCCAAGAAGTATAATTCTACAGCTCTAGAGCTTTGATGAAACCCCCTCTTTTACTTGTTCAACCCAGAGGGCTGTTAAATTAATCTTTTCAGTTGTTATCTGCAAGTAACTGAGGTGTTTACTTCAGTAGCTAGGAACGAAACAGTAATTTCTGTGGACATCCTCAGCAAACATGGTAGAGCACAGCTTCTGGAACCACTGGTTCCAGTCAGTGGTTTTGTCTGTGGTGCATTTTCATTAGTTCCAGGTGTTTGCAGTCTTCAGAATATTAAAAGCCCCAGAGTGATTAAAAACAGAGTGTATAGCTGCACCGGGGAACTCTTAATTCAAGTACAAATTAGCAATTGTTGTCATGGAAATGCAGAGTCGAGAGGCTAGAGTTTTACTTCGTTTCCTCATATATGATCATGTGCCTGATAAATATTCTTATATAAATGTCCACGTGCATTTATAAAGAGATTACTTTCCTTATTGACTTCATTCTTGAACTTTGAGGAAGCCAAAGAAGAATGATGTGTCTTGGGATTGTGAGTGCCTCCCTCTGTTGGTATACAGACTAGTGTCATGGGAGTTGATTCCTAATTGAGTCTTTTGGGCTATGACCATGGTAAAAATAATGCTTTGTGAGAGTTGGGCAACTGAACTATATAGAAGGGAGCTGTTGGTTGTGTGCAGTTAATGAGGAGGCAGGAAGACCTCTGCTTATTGAGCAAGTAGAGGCAGTCCAGATAACACTTGATTTGAATGCATTTATTCAAGTGCCTTATATTATAATAGCAGGAAAGATAACATCCACAAAACACATTCTGGTCCAACTTCTGTGCAATTCTCTTGGTGCAGAATCTAAAGATGCTTTAAGTATTGGGTTCTGTACATATAGGTAACAGGCAAAGTTGGATTTTTATTTCCAAGTCATGCTCCAATACATACAGTACATTTAAGGTGCAATCCTATGCAAGTTTAGACAGAAAAAAGGCCAACAACTCCCAGCATGCTGGGAGCTGTAGGCTTTTTTCTGTCTAAATTTGCATAGGATTGTGCCCTTAAAAACTAAGGCCCAAAATCTTGGGGTTCACAGGTGTGAACATAGTCTCATCTTTTATGTATCCAAAAAAGAGCTCATGGCCTGGGAGTGCTCTTAAAAATGGCTTGTTTCCTTGGGTATAACTGGACTATAGAATCAAAAATCTAGAAGGGACTTTGAAATAATATTATAACTATTGTTCATCAGTTGTTGGAGGGTCCAAGTGCAAACCTGTTTTATCTGACTTTTGCGTTTTGTCAGAGGCTGAGGGAATTGTCTTCAGGCTTAGCAAACATTAAATCTGGGAGTACTATATCTGGGAGTACTAGCCTGTGATCATAGACTATCTCCCCATTTTCAAATTATTATTATTTGGTTGTGTGCCATCTATGTGTTATATTTTATTTATATCCTGCCATTCTTCCATCATGGGATTCAAGGCAACATTTGCAGGGTTCCTAGGCAGTCACCCATCCAGACCCAGACTTGCAAAGTTGCTGGATCATGTACCCGTACTTCAGACCATGAGGTATCTCACTCTTCCTCCAAGGAGCACAAAACAGCTTTCTATCCCCATAGCAACATGAGGAATAGATTAGGGTGAAGGTTAGTGACTTGCTCAAGGCCACCAAGTGAACTTCATATTTGAGGGGGGATTTGAACTTGGGCTTCCCATAACCCAACCCTCGAATTGCCTGGTATACTGCCCTCAGCTGCACGAGGGACCCTTGCATATACTATAGCAAAAGGCTGGCTGATGTCTGTGTTTCCACTGTACCACAATTTATTTATTTATTATATTTATACCCTGCCTTTTTTCCCTGCAAGGAACCCAAGGCGGCTTACATAATCCTCATCCTCCTCTCCATTTTATCCTCACAACAACCTTGTGAGGTAGATTAGGCTGAGAGTCAGTGACTGGCCCAAAGTCACCCAGTGAGTTTCATGGCCAAGCGGGGACTAGAACCCGGATCTCCTGAGTCCCAGTCCAACACTCTCACCACTACACCACAATGACGACTTTTCCATAATGTTTGAAGGGCATTGGTGCGTCTGAAAATTTGTGGTAAAACCTCTCGCTGGAGATTTCATAGATCGTAGAGTTGGAAGGAGCCTACAAGGCTATCGAGTCCAACCCCCTGCTCAGTGCAGGAAACTAGAGGAGGGCTCTCCCATCCAAGTAATAACCAGGCTTGACCCTGCTTAGCTTTCCATGCTCAGCTTGATTAGCTTCCGCCAGGCATTAAAAACGTGGCTTTTCAGGCGGGAATATGGGATGGGTTAGGATTTTTAAGTATACTGTTTTTAATTGTGTTTTATACTGTGTGTGTGTGTGTGTGTGTGTATGTGTGTCCCCCCTGTATTTTATTGGACTGTACATCGCTCAGAGTGGCCGGATGTCTGGCCAGATGGGCGATTCATAAATATAATAAATAAATAAATAAATAAATATTTTCTCCCTTTTCACTGTCACCCATTTCCCTCCATCTGTCTGCATAATCCCCACCCGGGGCAAAGGAGACACAGTTCTGGGCAGACCGGTTTTACATAGCTACATCTGCATACACCTCAATAGGGCGCATTAACATCTACCCTCAAGGAAGTGCATAACATTCGAAGGGGGTGGAGCGCAGTCTCAAAGAGCTGCGAAGTACCCCAAAGTACCCAGGAGGTGCCACAACCCTGCTGGGCGGAACCAGCCCAACTGCTCATCAAGGACGGGGAGGGGGCGAGGGAGGGTAGAAAAAGCACGTCCTGGAAAACAAGGGGTTGTTGGTGCAGGCTTGCACGGATCAGGTCCCTGGCTCCAGTCAGGACCAAGCTACCCCAACCCCGGATGCGGTGCCCGGAGACCGGCTACACGAACGGCTACGCTAGCTCAGTAAGTCAGATTCTTTGTTGTGAAGTTACTTCTCTGTTACTTTGTTGTGATGTTACTTCTCTGTATTTAAGATGTTTTAATGATGTTTAATGATGTTTTAATGATGTTTTTAAATGATGTTTTTAATGATGTTTTAAAGATGTTTTAATAGTATGTATTGTGCTTTGTTTAATTTATGTATTTTATATTTTTGCTGTTCCCCGCCTCGATCTAGATGGAGAGGCAGGTAAGAAATAAAATTTATTATTGTTGTTGTTATTATTATTATTATTATTATTATTATTTCACAAGCCTTCTACTGTATTGAAGTACTACGCTTCAATGACTTTTATGGACTCTGTTGTTTATAGTGTGAAATTCCTGGTAGTCTGTTAGTTCCGCTCCATTAAAGGCATTATAAACATAGCTGGCTCCTGTCTCAATACGATCCAGTGTCAATACTTGCCGCGGTTGAGTTTAACTCTCACGGAAGCCGCGTAAAGGGCATTTTCTCAGTGCCAGTTAACCCTTTAATTCCTGAACTCACGCAAAGGACCAGCCCCGGTCCTCCACAGTAACCATGTAAAACAAAGCCTCCTGAAGGATGTCTGGAACACAACCCTTTCTGGTCCTGTGAACACCCCTTTTCTCTCAGCCTCTGACTCCTACAGCACTGGGTTGTTGTGAAGATAAACAGGGAGAGAATCATGTAAACTGCCTTGAGGCATTTCTTTGAGAAAGAAAGGTGGCATAAACATTTAATAAAAGAATTAGGAATTTAATGTGTGGATACTAATAAAAGCATTAGAAGGAGTTTAATATGTGGATACTTGTCATACTTGTTTGTGTTCCTTCTTGGGTATTTTAAACAAACCAGCATGACAGTTATACTAGCATAGGAGTTTTCCCATTGTAAATATTAAGTCCTTTTTTGTTGAGGTCTTAGGGGTAGGAGAGAGAGGTTAGAAAGCTGGGAATGATTGTATAAATTCAGTTTTGTGAATAGCCAGTACAGTGCCTTGCTGAAGTATTCACACACACCCCTTTGATTTTTCCACATTTTGTTGTGTTACAACCTGGAATTGAAATGGATTTAATTGGCATTGTTACCATTTGATGTACAGTACACAGGATACTCAAACTGTGAAGGTGCAAAATATTTTTATTGTGGCACAAAAGTTACCTAAGTAAACAAAAACAAACTGGAACTTGTTGGTTGCATAAGTATTCATCCCCTTTACCTAAATAAGCTCTGGTGCAATCCACTGCCTCCAGAAGTCACATACTTTAGGTAGCTGAGTCCACCTGTGTGCAACTCCAGTGCCACATGATTAAATACACCTGTTTCTGGAAGGCCCCAGAGTTTGTCGGAGAGCATATCTAAACAAACAGCATCATGAAGATGAAGGAGCTATCAAAACAACTCCGGGATAAAGTTGTGCAGAAGCACCAATCAGGGTTGGATTATAAAAAAAATACCCCAAGCTATGAACATCCCCTGGAGCACCGTTAAATCCATTATTACAAAATGGAAAGAATATGGCTCGACTGCGACTCTGTCTAGAGAAGGCTGTCCACCAAAACTCAGTGACCGGGTAAGGAGGGCATTAGTCAGAGAAGCAACCAAGATACCAATGGTAACTCTGAAGGATCTGGGGAGATCTGCAGCTGAGATGGGAGAAACCGTCCATGGGACAGCTATCACCCGGATGATCCACAAAGCTGGGCTTTATGGAAGAGTGGCGAGAAGAAAGCCATTGCTGAAACAAACCCATATCAAAGCCTGTTTGGAGTTTGCAAAAAAAGCATGTGGGAGACACAGCAGATATGTGGGGAAAGGTTCTCTGGTCTGAGGAGACCAAAATCAAACTTTTTGCTTTGCCGTAAAATGCTATGTGTGGCGCAAAGCCTACATTGCTCATTGCCCTGAGAACAGTATCCCCATGGTGAAGCGTGGTGGCGGCATCATGTTGTGGGGATGCTTTTCCTTGGCAGGGACTGGGAAACTGGTCAGGATTGAGGGCAAGATGGATGGAGCCAAATGCAGGGCAATTCTAGAGGAAAACCTGTTCTTGTCTGCAAGGGACCTGGGATTGGGGTGGAGGTTCACCTTCCAGCAGGGCAATGACCCTAAACACACAGCTAAAGTAACACTGGAGTGGTTTAAAAACCAGAAGCTGAAAGTCTTAGAATGGCCCAGTCAAAGCCCAGACCTCAATCTGATTGAGAATCTGTGGCAAGACTTGAAAGTTGCTGTTCGCCAACAGTCCCCATCCAACCTGACAGAGCTGGAGCAATTTTGCCAGGAAGAATGGGTGAATATTGCAGGATCCAGATGCGCAAAGCCCATAGACTTACCCAAGAAGACTCACAGCTGTAATTGCTGCCAAAGGTGCTTCTACCAAGCACTGACTCAGGGGGGTGAATACTTATGCAACCAACAAGTGCCAGTTTATTTCTGTTTACTTAACTTTTGTGCCACAATAAAAATATTTTGCACCTTCACAGTATTGAGCATCTTGTGTACATCAAGTGGTAACAATGCCAATTAAATCCATTTCAGTCCCAGGTTGTAACGCAACAAAATGTGGAAAAGTCAAGGGGGTGGTGGTAAATACTTCTGCAAGGCACTGTAAATAGGCTAAATTTCATTGAAATTAGTGCAGTGTTTTTTAATTAGCTGTGAAGTGGCCCAAATCCATTCAAGTCAATAGGATCTTCTTCCTCCATAAGTCAAGCATGCCTGATACAACAGGCCCCTAGGAAAGGGCAGGAACCCCAATGTATGACTTAGTTTAGGAACCACTTTCCTGTTGCGTTAGTGGTCTTTTCCACTAGTGCAAAAGAACTAGTGGAGGTGCAGCTGCAGCATAGGATACTGTGCAGAGAAGTCCAATTCCTGGCTTTGTGGAGCTTGAGCCAACCTGAGATAGCCTTAACTCAGGTCTTAAACTGGCAGGTTTTTCAAATCTTTGGATATGTTCTGTGTACATATATGCCTTTTCTGTGCTATGTTTCTTAGCCAGTTGTTGCCAGAAAAGTTATCCCATAATGGGATATAGATTGTAGCTTGTTATGTAAATGTATTTGACCATAATGCCCTAATATAACCTTGGGAACTCTGCCTGGCTAACCTAATTTCCCCCTTCTTATTGTACATCCTGGTATCGGTATGATCCCGCTCTCCCCACCCTTAGTGTGCTGCCTGGTGTTCCCGTCCCTTTCTGGCTATTGGTCTAGTTGTGTGGAGGGGAGACATTTGAGAGCCAGTGTGGCGTAGTGGTGAGAGTGTTGGACTGGGACTCGGGAGATCCGGGTTCTAGTCCCCGCTCGGCCACGAAACTCACTGGGTGACTTTGGGCCAGTCACTGACTCTCAGCCTAACCTACCTCACAGGGTTGTTGTGAGGATAAAATGGAGAGGAGGAGGAGGATTATGTAAGCCGCCTTGGGTTCCTTGCAGGAAAAAAGGCGGGGTATAAATATAATAAATAAATAAATAAATAGACTGCCTCATAACCTAGAATGGAAGGATTCTCGAAGTGTTGCATCCAAACAATTTTAGGTCTGCATGATAGAAAACTGGGCATAGACCATTGAAGTGAATATAATTTGGGAATTGAACCCAGCATACAGTAAACCATTTCACACTAACATGCAGCTGGCTTTCTTTTGTTACTGTACATTAGCCAAATTTGTCACTTATATGTGGAGGAACTAGTTTGTGGAAGAATGGATTGCTGTGGTCTTGTGCTGTTCAAGTGGCTTTAGATTTCCATGAAAGCATGTATACAAGGGGAAACTGATTCAGCATTTCTAGTAATGGATAGTGTCATTTTTGTGTAAAATACACAGAGCTTTTGTCTTCAATAATCAATGTTACTACACTCTGAATAAATTTGCATATGGCCTGGAATACCAAAGAAGTGACACAGACCAGGGAAAGAGCAAAGAACGTGGTCTCTTTTCAAGGGATATGGTGTGTGTGTGTGGTGTGTTTCCCCCCCCAAGTTCTTTGTGTGAGTTGCTTTGGCTGCCACGCTTCCTCCTTCCCTCTTTCTGAAGTCTTGTCTCCCATGGCTTCCCTATTCACCTCCTGCATGTACCATCTGGTCTGTAAGAACAAGTGTTAGGGATTTTCAAAAATTCAGCTAAGGGCTATTTTTTATTTCTGTCAGGGTGCACTGGCATGCCCCTTACCCCTCTTAGGCAGGCACATATATATACATACAGCTGTGCCCAATTTATTTATTTATGTAACTTTTATCTTTAGGCCACTTTTAAAGGCGGAACCCTCCTAAGGTGGTGTTCTTAATAAAAGAAACAATAACGAATGGTAAAAATGTTATGCCTGCCTCTTAAGGGACTTGAATGTGGGCTGTGTAAAGTGGGAGGGGCATATAATGGCGGGAGGAGAGAGAGCAAAGGGAAGAGAAGGAGGACTGCTGAGAAGGACATTCAGGGAAAGCAGCAGTGTGGTGAGGAAGAGAAAGAAGAAGATAAAGCAAACCCTCAGCTAGAAGAAGAGTGAACCTCCACAAGAGAGACCGGCAACAAAAGACTAGCGGAACCCGGGACAAGTAACTCTTGTTGGTCTAACGATGGTAACACTATACTTTACAGTGAACTGTGGCTTAAAGCTAGAGTTGTTCATATTTGGTTTATATATTGTCATTTTCTTAATACTGTACTGTTATTTACTAAACATTCTAAAGTTAAGCAAATACTGTTAAATACGTAGCTATCTGCTTGTCTCTGGAGTGATTGTAATCTGCCCCTCCTCATCCTAGTTATAGAAACCTGAAACATTACATTAATCCATAAAAATAACAATTACAAATCAAAACAGCAGCCCAAAATACAGTTAAGGCTGATGAGAAGAAATTGGTCTTCAGAGCTTTTCTGAAGACATGGAAAGAAGGGGCCTGATGGACCTCTGATGAAAGCTTGTTACAGAGGTATGGGGCCACTACCAAAAAGGCCCTTTGTGCCCAAGGGAAACAAGAGGGAAAACAGAAAACTGTGAGAAAGGGGAGAAAATTGAAAACATGAACAAACTTAGCAAATGTGGGTGGGTGTTAGGATAAACTCTGGGTAGCCAAGCCCTTCCAACATTTTGCCGAATTTCCAGTCTGCCTTATCCCGATGTCTTGGGCCAGATAACAATTTAAAAAACCACAGAGATATACTAAGTCCATAGAAATTAGATGTTGACAATATTGAAATCCATTCCCTTCAGCAGCTTAGAGCAGTCACCAAAATTCAGCCGCCCCTCCCCAAAAGTCCTTACAACGTTTAAAGGCGCAATCCTATGCGTGTTTAGACAGAAAAAAGGCCTACAACTCCCAGCATGCTCCAGCCAGCCATGCTGGCTGTGGCATGCTGGGAGTTGTTGGCCTTTTTTTCTGTCTAAACACGCATAGGATTGCACTGTGTGGCAAGAATTCTGCAATAATCTCTCTGAGACCAGGTTGGCAAATTTGGTCTGAGTCTCTTTTGCAGTGTGGTGGCAGTTGAGCCAGCAGAACCCCCAGCCTATCCCAAGCCTCTAACAAGGTGTGCGTATTTACACTTTTGTATGGTGAAACAAAATGGGGGTGGGGTGGGGTGGGGTGAGGAAAGAGGAAACAACCTAGAGAATCTCCAGGAATCAGAAATCCAAAATGCACTTTCTAACCACCTCAAAAACCTTGGTTGGGAATCAGGAATAGATTAAATTAATCATGTTTAAAAATTAGATATTGGAGCTTGATCTGGAAAAATTGCTTTTGTCCTTCTTTTTTCCCTACCATGTTAAGAAAGCTGAACCAAAGACCACTGTCAGGAAGGATCGTGTTAGGGAGTTGTCTTCCACACTTCTCATAGGAAACTCCTATGGAAGCAGTTCTTACCTGCATCTGGAGTTCCAGCACTTTTAATTTTTAGTATTATTCTGTCAAGGTCTACTGACACCTGGCAAGCCTAATATACAGTGCAGTATGATAAATGTTTTTGTCCTGATTGATTTGGGGCTCAATCCTATGTGTGTTTAGACAGAAAAAAAGTCCTACAACTTCCAGCATGCCCCGGCCAGCATGGCTGGCTGGGGCATGCTGGGAGTGGTATTACTTTTTTCTGTCTAAACACACATAGGATTGTGCCCCTTGATGTATTAGAGATGGAGGGGACATGTGGCTATCCACTGATGCATTGAAAGTAATTTTATTCTGTACCTTTTAAATGAACTGATCTCCCTGCCCTGTAACTGTGTCCCACCTGTGCATTTCCTTCCCCTTCTTAATTCATCCTTTCATCTTTTGCTTGTCCTGCCTTTTACCAGTGATCTTATTTCATATTCCTGAGATTGCACCATTCAATACAAATTCCTCTTTTTGTTTCTACGTGTTAGCATGATTTCATAGAATCTCTTTGCTTTTCTTCTCCATGAACCTCACTGCTATGATCCCAGTATGCCAGCTTTGAACAGCTATGCAGCAGGAATGCATTGCTAAATTGGCAATCTAAAAAGGATAATTCCCCATCTGTCCTATAGACTGTTGGTTAAATTAGCAATTTGTGCTCTTTTTGTTTTTAGTGTTTCCAGTGCTTTTTTAACTGTGGTGTTTTCTCTGGTTTAAAAATGTCAAGGTATTGTTATTAGATACTACATAAACATACAAGAGTGTTGATGTAGTGTGGCTTTTAAGAATCTGAGCTATGAACCAAGAAGCATCCACTTGTCTCTACCATGAACTCTATTTAAATCTCAGCTCCCCTTCACCACCAACTGCAATATGGGGATAATAATACTGAACTATTTTGCAGGGTTCTTTTGAGGATTACAACAAGATAATATATGTGAAGTGCTTGTTTGTGGGAGGGTATCAGAAGAATTAAGTAAAACAAGTGGCCCCTACAACAAAATGTTGCAGTGTAGTGTGCTTCTCTGCAGCCAGTAAGACATTCCTTCTTCCAAGATGCTCCATTCTACCCCCTTCCCTGTTTTCTATTTCCCTACTCCCAACAGACACTCTGCATTCTGTGGCCACTGAACATGTTCAGTCCTCATTAGGCTGCTTGGCAGGGTGGGGTGTGGGGTTTGCTACCTTGGCTTCCCCCCCCCTTAAGATTTTTTTTCTACTTCTGAAAACCCTGGGATACCCCCAACATGCTGACCTTTCTCTTGTTTCTCAATAGCCCCATTTTGGCTACATAGCCATTATAACTCAGTACCTGAGTTTGCTATTAGTATATATGATATTATATATGATTATAGAGGTGATAAGAAATTACGTTTTAGGGCAAAATTACAAATTAAACAATAAGAAATCAGTGAGTCTGGACGGTATACATCTGAGGGTTCTGAAAGAATGCAGATTTGGAATTGAAGATCTAACAAGAACATGCGATTTGTCAGTAAAAGCAGCTTTTTTGCTGGAGGATTGGAAGTTAGCCAGTGTAATCCCATTTCTTAAAAAGTGATCCAGGGGGTGGAGGTGGGGCATATGGGAAATTATAGGCCTGTTAGTTTAATGTCTGTCCATGGTAACGGCAGAAAGCATTAATTAAAGTCTGCATTGTTAAATATATAGAAGAACAAGCCTTTCTTAGATTTCATAGATCATAGAGTTAGAAGGAGCCTACAAGGCTATTGAGTCCAACCCCCTGCTCAATGCAGAAAACTAGAGGAGGGGTCTCCCATCCAAGAAATAACCAGGCTTGACCCTGCTTAGCTTTCCACACTCAGACAAGCTGAGCCAGCGTAAGCCACAGGCCTTGCTGAGGAAGAATCAGTATTGCTTCTGTAAAGGGAAATCCTCATAAACGTTTTAGATTCACTCAAACCTAATCAGTGCTCTAAAACCCATCCTAGACAATGACACTTCCCTCTCACAGGCTTTGGGTGGTAGGCCTGTACTTGCTTACAGACAGCCACCCAACCAAAAAGGAAACTCACCAGCAACAATGGACCTAGCAACAGAGATACAGGCTCAGTTCACACAAAATGAGAATTTATTTATTTATTATTTATTAATTATATTTATACCTCGCCTTTTTTCCTGCAAGGAACCCAAGGCAGCTTACATAATCCTCCTTTTCCTCTCTATTTTATCCTCACAACAACCCTGTGAGGTAGGTTAGGCTGAGAGTCAGTGACTGGCCCAATGTCACCCAGTGAGTTTCATGCCGAGCGGGGACTAGAACCCGGATCTTCCGAGTCCCAGTCCAACACTCTCACCACTACGCTACACTGGCTCTGTGAATTTTCCCATGGGGCTTCTCATTCTGGCAGTGGCTGCCATTTTGAATATTTCAGCCTGGTGGGGGCGTGCCATAGCTCCTTGTTACTTGCAACCCCTATGAGGGTGGGTTGTTGGGATGGTTGACAAACCACCCACAAACCTAACAGTCCATGGGTTCTTGGTGGCTTGTCAACCACCCCAACAACCCACCCTCACTGGGTTTGCACCTAACGAAAAGCTGCGGTGGTGGGGGCTTGGATTGGTAACTTGGTGCTGCAGGGTGCAGTGATCACACGAACCAGGTTAATGACACAGCAACCAAATCCTGTGGCAGACAGATGCCAACTCCGTTCCCATATCTACTCTGAAAACACTATTACGGGACCTAATAATGCCACCCACTACATCAGACTTGCTCATCTTCCAATGTGACATATGCCAACATTTACCAACAATGCTCTACTGCATTCTACAGAGGCCAATACAGAGGCCAAGCCAGTCTCCATGCAAAATAATAAATGGGCACGAATCTGATATGAGGAATGGCAGTGTTTAGAAACCAGTGGGGAGACATTTCTATCTCCCAGGACACTCTGACCAGGTTCGCACAACCATGAAGGGAAAATAAGCTGCGGTGGCTTATTTTCCCTCCCTGTGTGTGTGCCAGTTGCAAGTTGCCTAATTAGCATAATCACCCTTGCCTGACGTGGGTTGTTGTGATGCCTGAACCTGGCGAAGGTGGCTGGCTGGGGTGGTTTACAAACCGCCCTGAAACCCCGTGCCCAGTGAGGGTAACTATGCTAATTGGGTGACTTGTGACCAGCACATGAAGGGTGGGAAAATAAGCCCCCGTGGCTTATTTCCCCTCTGTGATCGTGCAAACCTGCCCTCTGTCAATGACCTTAGGATGGCCATTCTTGAACAAAAGAATTTCAAAGACAGATATCAATGCAAAATTGCTGAAGTACAATTCATCAAGAGTTCAACTCTATCTCCTGTGGTCTGAATAAGGACCAAGAGGTTTTTTTAAAATCTCACAGTGATGGGGTTCGCATGACACAACATGATGGCTCACAAGCCACAGTGGGCTGTCATGTTGTGCAAACCCAGTTTGTCAGGGTGGCTTAAGTATGGCTTATAAGCCACCCTAACAACCCATGGCTTGTTATAGGGTTTGTTTGACCCACGATTTATTTATTTATTTATTTATTTATTTATTATATTTATACCCTGCCTTTTTTCCTGCAAGGAACCCAAGGCGGCTTACATAATCCTCCTGCTCCTCTCCATTTTATCCTCACAACAACCCTGTGAGGTAGGTTAGGCTGAGAGTCAGTGACTGGCCCAAAGTCACCCAGTGAGTTTCATGGCCGAGCGGGGACTAGAACCCAGATCTCCCAAGTCCCAGTCCAACACTCTCACCACTACGCGAACCGGGATGACACGACCCATCGTGGGTCAAGCCAAACCACTAGCAAGCTGCTTGGCAAGAGCAGCAAACCCCCTTTGCCACTTTTGCCAAGTGGCTAGTGGGTGACCGCCATTGCCAGCCACCCCCAGAATGCCCAGGCATCACTTGGAGACAGCCGGAAGAGGCTTCTCCACCTCCCCACTGCTGCTCTGAGCCGTTTCGGGCTCACCGTGGCTTAGGTTTCCTTTTAAAACTTCTTTCCCTTTCAGATTGTGAAAGATTTCATGATCCCCCTTTTTGACAGGTACAAGCTGTCCCTCCAAGATGCCCCAGCAGTACCTTGGAGGGGCTGCCTATGCTTGCTACCTTTAAAAAAAAAACACCCAATATTTGCAATTGCAAAAAAGAAAGAAAGAAAAGAATTATTGCTGCCCTTTCACAACTGCAGACGCCCACAGTTATGCAGGAGCAGCAATGGGGAACCTGGGGTGGGAGTGCCTGCTGGCAAAGCCCAGCAGGTACCCGCCATGTCCAGTGCCCTGGGGAGGTGCAGGTAAGTGACAGTTTGACTTACCTGCACATTTGACAGCATGCATTTGATAGTTGTGAGAAGCTGACCTGTCAAATGCTTGCAAAGCCCCAAGTGAACCTTGCTAGCGAAAGTGGGGTAGTGTGTAGATCAGTGTTCTCCAACCTTGGGTCCCCAGATGTTTTTGGCCTACAACTCCCAGCATGCCCCAGCCAGCTATGCTGGCTGGGGCATGCTGGGAGTTGTAGGCCAAAAACATCTGGGGACCCAAGGTTGGAGAACACTGGTGTAGATCATCCCCTTTACAGCAGGATCCTTGGAGGTTTTTTTTTGGGGGGCAATCATGTGTCCACAGTGTCCCCTAAGTTTTGCGAGTGTCCCCAAGATGCTAGCATCTCGGGAACATGCAAAACCTCCCATTAGGGTGGTAATTGCTCTTTGACAGATCAGCTGATGACTTAGCCTTTCATGATCTCTGAGAAAAAAAGGTAGAAGGGGGAAAAAATGTGGTGAGCCCAAAAGGGCTCACGGGGGCAGGGGAACCTCAGTGCTCCCGCAGTGTCCCTGGGATACCTGCAGGACAACGAAGGGGGGAGGAGGGGGCGCCTATCCATGCAGTAATCTCATTTGGATTACTGCAATGCGTTATACGTGGGACTGCCTTTGAAAACGGTCTGGAAACTTCAGCTGGTCCAAAATAGAGCAGCGAGATTATTAACGGAGACTGGCTGACGTGAACATATTATGCCAGTGCTTTCTTATCTGCACTGGCTGCCAGTCTGTTTCCGGGCCCAATTCAAAGTGCTGGTACTAACATTCAAAGCCCTAAATGGCTTGGGGCCAGGGTATCTGAAGGATTGTCTCCTCCCATATGTACCTGCCCGCACACTAAGATCGTTGTCAGCAGTACTGCTCCGAGAGCCCCTGCCAAAGGAAGTGAGGCAGGTGGCTACCAGGAGGAGGCCTTTTCTGCTGTGGCACCCCGGTTGTGGAATGAGCTCCCCAAAGAGGCTCGCCTGGCGCCTACATTGTACTCTTTCTGGCTCCAGGTGAAGACTTTTCTATTCTCCCAGGCATTTAAATAATTTTAATTATCTTTATCATTTTAATCTTGGAGTTGTTTTTAACCCTGTTGTTATAATTTGAACTGCTGCTGCTAGCTTTGCTGTTTGTTTTTAATCTGTGGTTTTAAATTTTATATTTATATTGTATTGTATTGTATGGTTTTAACTGTTGTAAACCACCCAGAAAGCTTCAGCTATTGGGTGGTATAAAAATGTGTTAAATAAAAATATATTTTTTTAAAAAATGATGTGCCCGATCGTGTGTTGGGCACATCAGGAGTAGGGTGGCTTATTTTGTTGTGCGAACCCGCCCTATATGTCCATCTGCTCACCATTGCAATGATGTCTGTATTTATCACCCAACTATGTTTTGTGAATGACAACTGTTAAGGTAATTATCACTGTGTACTTTCTGCATCACCCCCCCCCCCCACCGCCTGTATATATTTAATTTGAGGTTAACACTTCATGAATTTGATGAAGTGGACAGTGTTCATGAAAGCTTGTGCCAGAATAAATTGGTTAGTCTTTAAGGTGCCGCAAGACTTAGTTGTTTTTATTCAAAATTTGGCAGGCTTCCCCTCGGAGACTCTCTAGCCTAGCCAATCAAATCAGGTATCCCTAGATGGATCTGAGACATGGTTTCAATGTAAGAAAGGTGAGATGGAGCAGGACATTTGGCGGCAACTGCAAACTTCATTCAGAAAAACCAGATCCTCCGCACTTACATTCTCCTTGTGGCAAGTAAAAGCAAGTGACTGCTTGAGGGAGTGAGAGGAAAGCTTGAGAAATCTGCAGGCTGGTTATTTGCTGTGATGATCCCGGTGGACTCAGTCTGTGAATGGATAGGTGTGTATTCACATTGCTGCAAGTAGGAAAATACATGGCCCCCAGAAAGAAACCTTGATTGCAAAGCTCAAACACTTGCTCTCTGAAAAGCTTTTGGAGCTAATTGGGGTGGGTGTGTAGAAATAAAGGCTAAACCTAATAGGTAGCTCTGCTAGATTGTCACTTTTGCGCCAATATACTGGTGGCGTGTGTTAGTCATGCATCAATTTTTATTTCCAAACGTGCTTTATGTTGCTTGAAAGGCATTAAATGGAGAGGCAGAATAAATCTGAATTAGTGCAGCTTTTCATGCATTAAGCTAAATGAGAGAGACTGAAAAGTGATTTCAAGATAAAAGAGGCATGTTGCGGAGGAACCACGGTTGAAGGCTGATGATAGACAGAATATATCACAAATACTTGGCCGGTGCACCCAGTGCACTATGTAATTTCTTGTTACAATAAATTGCTTCTTTTGACGTTGTGCTTTCTTTGACATCTTCCCTTTCCTTGTCAGCCATTTTGAATCTGTGAAGCACAGCTTTACTGGTAATGGAGGAGCATAAAAATTTGGGCACTATTACATTGATTAGAAATGGTTATACACATAACCATATATATATATATATATATATATATGGTTATGTGTATGTATTTATATATGAAAATAAATACCCCAAGAGAAATGGGATACCAAAATGTGCAAATAATAAACTGCTACATTGGTTCATGTCTGTTGCATGTTATCTAGGCAAGCAATTACGGTAAGTAGAAGAGGGCTCCAGCCAAACTGTCCCCCACCCTCCCTGGCTACAAATATTTTGTGGTCTCTAGTATGTCACGTGTGATCGTATTGCTTTCGATTCTAGACCCCTTTAATTTCCACAGAAGGTGGTGACTGTTAACTTGTTGCACAACCGCAGGGGAATAGTGCCCATATTTGCAACTGCAGGATTTCAAAATACCAGGAACAGGCCTACCATCAGAAGCAGAATGACTTATGCTTGCTATACAGCTGCGTGTTTCTGTCTTGTGGTATGGGGTTATAAGGAAGCATCATGGCTCTCCGTGTATGTTGGTGCATATTTTAGGATGTAAAGGTTTTGTTCCCCATTCATTAACCTAGCTCTGATCTGTCATTTGTTACCACCAGCACATGTTTCCAGAGAAAAATGAAGCAGAAGCCAGGAGTTAATTATGGAATGGTTGTTGGTCTGTATATCAGGAAGATTACGCAGTCCTAGAGATTATCTCTAATTTCATGTTTGAAAATGGCCTTGGGCTGATTAGTCTGTGACTAATTTTGTGTAAATGTATTCACCAAACAGTCAACAAACACATGTCAAGATAGTGGGAAGGTGTCTTGCAGTTCCTAGTACTTGACATGTAGGTGTATGTCTCCTGTGGGAAGACACCCCTGGAAGCAGAAACTGTAATCTCTGCTACTCCTGCTGCCACCCCTTGTTTGTCCGCTGAAACATCACTTTAAAAGACTGCCAGAACACTAAAGGTGAGAACCTTCAAAAGGAAGGTCTTGTATTTGTCAGTCATCAAGCTCTGCAGATTCTTTGCTGACCCGCTTCTTCTCCATTTGGATCTGACATCACTTGGCTGTGGGAGGAGGATGCTCTAGGAAGCACCAACTGCCGTTTTTGCTTCTTCAACTGCCACTCCCTGTTTGGTTGCTGTAGCAGCATTTTCAGCGGACTGTGAGGCAGCTAGATCAAAAAGGAAGTTCTTCACACAGATCATAGTTAAATTATAGAATTTGCTGCCACAAGATGTAGTGACAGCCACCAGCTCGGATGGCTTTAAAGGAGGATTAATTTGTTATCTTAATGCAGATTATTATTTTTTTGTGATGGTTGCTTTAAAATGTTCAAAACTCACACAAAGTAAAATCTCCCCCCCCCCCACACACACAAAGTAACATCTGTTGGAATAATGCTAGATACGATGACACCATGACAGATATGCCGGCAGAATACCTCTGATACACCAGCAGAACACTCTGCTGGCAGAGCTGTCCTACTGACGAAGATATATGCAGGGAACGGCTGAAACTGGGCAGAGTTTTGGGTTGGACACGGGCATCACAAAGGAGGAGCACACGTACACTGTATCCTATTCCCTCCAGTTCATGACAACACCCCTATTCTCAATGAACTTTACACCAGCCCCAAACCTGGCACAGGAAATTTCCATCCCGTGGACTTCAGTGTGGTCGCACCATAGATTTGTATAAGGGGAGTATGATTTTTGTGGTGTTATTTTCAATTACTTTCCTAATTATGCCTAACATGGAATTTGCCTTTTTCACAGTAGGCACACACTAGGTCAACATTTTCATTGAGCTGTCCACCACAACCCCAAGATCTCTTTCTTGGTCATTCACTGCTAGCTCAGATCCCATTAGTGTATACTTAAAGTTGGGATTTTTTGCCCTAACATTCATCACTTTACACTTGCTTACATTGAACTGCATTTGCCATTTTGATGCCCATTCTCCCAGTTTGGGGAGCTCCTCACAATCCCTGTTTGTCTTAATCACTCTAAATAATTTGGTGTCATCAGCAAACATGACCACATCACTGCTCACTCCTAATTCCAGATCAATTATAAATAAGTTTCCCACAAGGAAAAAAGGCAGAGGGCAACAGAAGAAGCCAATGTGGCTTGACAAAAAGCTTAGAGATGACCTGAAAACAAAAAAAGGACACACATAGGAAGTGGAAGGAAGGCCAGGCTACAAAGAGTACAGGCAGGTAGCACAGAATTTCAGGGATGGTGTCAGGTAGGCTAAAGGTGAGAATGAGCTGAGGCTAGCGAGGGATGCCCTAAAAGCAACAAAAAAGTTTTCTTCAGACAAGTGCATAGTAAAAGACAAATGAAATAAATGGTTCAACTACGCAATGAGGACGGTAAAATGATAACAGAAGACAAAGAAAAGGCAGACGTGTTCAATTCCTACTTTGGCTCGGTCTTCTCCCAAAATAGTTTATGTCCCCCCTGGCAAACCTGAAGTGCAGACTGAAGGGGCAGGATTGCAGCTTGAGATTGATAGGCAAATGGTCAAGGAGCACCTGATTACTTTGAACGAGTTTAAATCTCCAGGGCCTGACGAACTGCATCCTAGAGTAATAAAGGAACTGGCAGAAGAACTCTGAGAACCACTGTCTATTATCTTTGAGAAATCATGGAGGACAGGTGAAGTGCCAGATGACTGGAGGAGGGCAAATGTTGTTCCTATCTTCAAAAAGGGCAAGAAGGAGGAACCTGGGAACTACAGACCAGTCAGTCTGACATCAATCCCTGGGAAAATTCTGGAGCAGATTATAAAGAAGTCAGTCTGCAAGCACCTTGAAAACAATGCAGTGATTACTAGAAGCCAGCATGGATTTGTCAAGAACAAATCCTGCCAGACCAATCTGATCTCATTTTTTGATCGGGTCACCTCCCTTGTCGACTGTGGGAATGCTGTGGACATAATATATCTTGACTTCAGCAAAGCTTTCGACAAAGTGCCTCATGATATCCTGATTAGCAAGGTAGCTAAAAATGGGCTAGATGGAACAACTATCAGGTGGATCCACAGCTGGCTACAGAATCATACTCAAAGAGTGCTTATCAATGGTTCCTTCTCAAACTGGGGAGAGGTAACGAGCGGGGTACCGTAGGGCTCAGTCCTGGGCCCAGTACTCTTCAACATTTTAATTAATGACTTGGATGAGGAGGTGCAGGGAATGCTTATCAAATTTGCAGATGACACAAAATAGGGTGGAATAGCTAATACTCTGGAAGACAGAAACAAAATTCAAAGTGATTTCGATAGGCTGGAGCGCTGGGCTGAAGACAACAGAATGAAATGTAATAGGGATAAATGCCAAGTGCTGCACCTAGGAAAAAGAAACCAACTGCAGTTACAAGATGGGGGATACTAGGCTTAACAATACTACAAGTCAGGGCCGGTGCTACCATTAGGCCAACTAGGCAGCTGCCTAGGGCGCAGGGCTAAAGGGGGCGCCAGAAACGCTTTGGGGAAAAAAATACAGCGCTCTCAAGTGGGAAAGGGGGGCGCTAAATATCTGATCTTGCCTAGGGCACCAAACGGCCTTGCACCGGTCCTGCTACAAGTGAGAAGGATCTTGGAATTGTTGTAGATCACAAGCTGATAGAACCAGCAATGTGATGTGGCTGCAAAAAAGGCAAATGTTATTTTGGGCTGCATTAATAGAAGTATAGCTTCCAAATCATAGGAAGTACTAGTTCCCCTCTACTCAGCACTGGTTAGGCCTCATCTTGAGTACTGCGTCCAGTTTTGGGTAGCCCCCTGACTCACTGGGCACTCAGCGAGCACCCCCACCGCACGATCTGCCGAGTGCCTCGCCGCGCGATCCGCCGAGTGCCTTGCCGAGGCACTTGGCAGACTTCCAGGTCCTCGGCATGTCACTTCCAGGTCCCCGGCGCGTCACTTCCGGGTCCCCGGTGCTGGATTTTTAATGTAAAAAACAAGGTCAGCTACCTTAAAACTGCTGCAAATAGCAATTTGTGGCCGTTTTAAGGTGGTTTACCTTGGTTTCTACATAAAAAACGCAGCGCTAGGGACCCGGAAGTGATGTGCCGGGGACCTGGATGTTGCGCTCCCTGGCTCCTCTCGCGGGGAGTTGTGCCGAGCCGGGGAAAGGTAAGTTGCGTGGAGCTTGGGGGGGGTCCGAGCGGGGTGAGTTCGCCCCGCTTCCACCGCCCGATCAAGTTCCGCACACATCCCTAGCTTGGCACCACACTTTAAGAAGGATGCAGACAAACGAAAGGGTTCAGAGGAGGGCAACAAAGAAGATCAGGGGACTGGAAACAAAGCCCTATGAAGAGAGACTGAAAGAACTGGGCATGTTTAGCCTTCAGAAGAGAAGACTGAGGGGAGATATGACAGCACTCTTCCAGTACTTGAAAGGTTGTCACACAGAGGAGGGCCAGGATCTCTTCTCGATCATCCCAGATTGCAGAACATGGAATAATAGGCTCAAATTACAGGAAGCCAGATTCCGCTTGGACATCAGGAAAAAAATCCTGACTGTTAGAGCAATACGACAATGGAACCAACTACTTAGGGATGTAGTGGGCTCTACAACACTGGAGGCATTCAGGTCGTGGTTGGACAGCCATCTGTCAGGGATGCTTTGACTTGGATTCCTGCATCTGAGCAGGGGGTTGGACTTGATGGCCTTATAGGCCCCTTCCAACTCTACTATTCTATGATTCTATTATTTTAAAATGAAAAGCATTGGTCCAATTAGGGATGTGTGAGGAATCCAATATTGGGGTAAAAATCTGATGGATTTTCATGATTCGGCCTCCTGGATTCCGATTCGTCATCCCTGGTCTGGCGCCAACTCACTGTGGTGTGAGTTGAGCCAGCTCACGGACTTTTGTCTCTAAGATGGGCCATGATTTGTGCATTAAAAAAAAAACACTAAGGAAATTTGCATAAAATTGGGCAATTTGCTCAAATCGGGAACCGAAAACCATGTGTTTCAAGCGCAATTTACGCAAATTGCGCTAGAAACACATGGTTTTTGCCTCCCGATTTGCTCAAGTTGCCCGATTTTGCTCAAATCGCACTAGAAACATGTGAATTCTTGGACTTGGTGCTGCCTTTCCTAACCTGTGGTATACATTCTAGCTGAACTTCTGTTACTGTGGTTTTGAGTAACCCCCAAGCATTTTGAAGGGATTTAACCCTCTCGACTCCCCCTTTCAACTTCCTTTTTACCAGTTCCCTCATTTTAGAGAAATTTCCTCTTTTGAAGTGAAATGTGACTGTGTTGGACTTCCTTGGTAATTTCCCACTTAAATATATATTAAATCTGATAGCACTGTGGTCACTGTTTCCAGTTGGTTCAATAACACTCACATCTCATACTAGGTCTTGGGTGACACCATTTAGGATTACGGTAAATCCAGGGTCACCTCCGCTCTGGTCAGTTCCGTGATCAACTGTTCTAGGGCACAGTTTATGGCATTGAGAAATTTAACCTCTCTCTTGTGACTGGAACATGGATTCATCCAGTCAATGTGGGGGTAATTGAAGTCACACATTATTACAATACTTCCTCTCTGATTTTGTTTTCCATCTCATGATCTCTTTGAACATTCTGCTCTGGGGGATGATAGCATGTTCCTACTACTAAATTAGTTTTGGAGCTTGGTTTTGTCAGCCACAGCTCTTCTGTGGAGGAGTCTGCCCCTTTTAGGTTTTCTAGTTTCCTCAACACTATGCCCTCTTTGATGTACAGAGCAGCACCTCTTCCAGTATGCCCTTCCCTGTCCTTCCCATAGAGTTAATATCCAGAGATGACCGTATCCCTTGGTTCTCTCCATTCCACCAGGTTTCCGTAATGCCCACTATATCTAGGTTTTCTTTTAAAACCAGGCACTCCAACGTTCCTATTTTGGCTTGGAAGCTTCTAGTATTAGCATAGAAACACATATGCATGTGCAGTTTTTAACACATGGTGTCCCTCCCCAGATGTCTCTGGCGTATGCATCTTCTGTTATGGCACTTAGGCCTCTTTGACTGGCTATCATAGTAGAGCTACCAGAGCTTCACCCATGGCTCAGCTGCATCATGTTAGAGGCTTGTCAGATGTCCTCCTCATGAGTAGTCCTTTTTAGTAAGTGAGTACTCTGCCTGGCCACCACCCTATCATACATCTTAAGGTGCCGGTGTTCTCTGGCTAGGTGATGGTCCAGCATCCCCCTCTGCCTCAGAAACTGGGCTTTTTGCCTGTCCAAGAGGCAGATCCAAAGGCATCACCCCTGAGGGTCCCACCTGGACCATCTTGGATAGTGCCAGGGTCTTCTGAGGTGACCTGTTCTTTGGGGCCATCTGGCTCTGAAGGTCTATCTCCTCCTCTGAAAATGATTCCAGTGGAGGCATGACGCCTGGGACCATGACGTTATGAGACGTTTAATAAATTTAATAAATAAATTAATAAACTGCCCCACCGACATTGCCACAGCGGAGCATAGGATATGATTTAACAACACCCAGTGACAGCATACACCACCACCAGTATATAAATTCCACACAGAGGAACCATAAGTCAGGTGATAGGGCTTGTGGTGTGGGGCTGTATCTTTCTGGCCTCATACCACACATATGTAGAGCTCATGGGGGGACTTTAGACATGGGTGCCAGGGAGGAAGGACACTTTGCAGAAAAAAGGAGCACAAAACTGTGTGGCCTCAGAACATTCCTAGGAACTTGATCACGTTGCTAATACTTCTCTGTCTAGAACCCCAACAGGTACCTCACCGTGGGATTCCGGACACAAACACCAAACTCCAGTTCAACAACTGGGGGTGCCAGGCTGTCATAGCACCTCACACAGGTATGCAAGAGAAGGGGGAACAGAGGCTGTAATGCAGAACTGTTTCAACTGTCTCATGTTTCCCCCCACCCCAGTCCCTTTCCCATATGTTCATACTGTGTTTTGTCTGAACTGAATTGCTCCAACACTCTTCCCTTTCATCAGTGGGGAGCAAGGTCTCCCACACACAGGGGAGGCACTCATCCCCACATGCAAGGCCCAGCACTCCAATCCAACCCAACCATTGCCATAACTGGCCAAACACTCATGAGCACTTTTGCCTTGCAAGATCACAGCCTAGACACAGGGTGCAGAACAAACAGCCACTGCTCCCATTGAATCCACTGCGATTCCCAAGGGGGAAGGTGTGCATAGACTCTCAGTCACTGCAGTCTTCCCCTCCCCAACCCCTTGTGGGAGAGGCTGAGGCATGAGCATCGGCTGAGCTTCCAGGTAGCACAACTCTCTTCCCTCTCTTTCATCCCTCACAAAGAACTGTTTATTATTCAGGGCTAGGAACTACGTATGTTTTCTAGTTGCTGACTTGCTCCTTACACACACACACACACACACACACTGTCTCCCCTTGCTCTCCATGGGCCACTCTCCCACAGGTACAGGATCCATCCCACACCCTATTCTATCCTGACCATGATGGAGGTCCACCCAATGACCAGCAGCAGGAATGAGGATCCTCATGGTTGTTCCTTTTGTGGGGTTGACAACCTACTTACTCCAAGGAGACTCCTCTACCCTTTTAAGCTCCGTAACAGAAAGCTATGCAACAGGTGTCGGTGTCCCTAATATGGAGCTGGTGCCATCTGGGACTCTACATCTGTGTCTGTGTCTTGGGCTAGGAGTGGGGAAGACAAATGCCCCATGATGTGTCTGATTCCTGTCTGCTGCTGATTGCAGAGTGGGTTAAGAGTCCTGGGAGCTACCTCTCATTTGCCCCTAACATGACTGTTCCTCCTGCCTCTCTTTTCCATTCAGAAGGTGAGGAGGGGGCATGGTCTTCCCTGGTTGGTCTTGAACGCCTGTCTCCTGCTTCCCAACCTCATACCCTATGGAGTGGGCCACTGGAGGCTGCTGCTGTCTCTGCGTGTGTGTGTGTGTGTGTGTGTGTATCTGTAGCTGCCTTTGCTGCATGCCCTGGCCCTTCCCCTTTGCTGCTTGGCCAATTTTTTTTTTAAAACCCCCTCTGGATGGGACTTGAACCCTAGTCCTGGGAGGGCTGTGTGTGTTCTTCGTAGGTCTCTTACTGAGGGAGCTATGTGGCTGTTGTGCTGTATGGACTCCCCTTCCTTCCCTTTGTGTGTTGTGCTCCAAAACAGCCCCTCGCTGATGCCTAAGGACTAGTGGTACTGAGGTTGTTGCTGGCTGTGCCACTGGGGCTGATGGAGTGGGAGTGCGATGGCATTGTCTTCTGAGTGTGGTCATGCAATAGGTGTGCTGGGGTGTGTGTGTCTCCATGGTTGTGGGTTCACTGGCTTCTCCCATGTGTGCAGCCCCCAATTAGTGAGCATTAGTCGAGTTTCTAGGGACTCCAGAGGCATGTCTTTCATTTTTCTTTGTTGTTCTTTTATTTTCTCCTTGTGCTCACCCTCCTGGGCTGAGCAAGCATTGGATGTCAGAGTAGTGACAGTGTATCTCCAGTCCCAGGGTAATATTAGTATAGGATTGTTCTGTGCAAGGCAAGTAACAGTTCTCTAGCCATTTCCTCCACATTTCCCAATAGCGTATAATTTCTAAAATGATAGTTCCTACCTGGAATTTTCTAAAACTTCCTCCATCTCTATGCCTTTTCTAATACTACAGTATTTAATTTGACCTGGGGTCAAATTAAACAGGAACAGGATAGAGTCCTCAAGGTCTGCATAGACACACAATGATTTATATAGGTGCACTAGCTGTTTTCTCTCCTTTTGTAACCGTTCTTGCATTCATTGCCTTAGTGATGGCTGTTGTGAGCTGAACCAGTGTTTTCAATGGGCTATATGCAATGATTTCAAAATCCCTTTCCCGAGCTTCAAAAGTTTGTTCAAAATCCAATTCCTCCTGAGATTATTCCCCCCCCCCAAACCTGCACTATTTCTCACTTATCAACATTAAATTTCATGTGCTCATTGTGTTGTTCAGTAATCCAATTATACAAGATATTTCTGAAACTTTCACAGACTGCTTTGGACTCTACTGTAATGAACAGCTTTGTATTATCAGCATATTTTGGATTACATTGTTCACCCTTTGCTTTAGATTGTTAATTAAGATGTATGCCAGAATAGCTCTCAGAAATGGAATTTCTAAATGCTTCTGCTTAGGCAGTGATGAAAGACATATGGGACAGGTCTGTCACCTGGCTGGTTTCAGTTATTAAATTTCTGTTCCACCCCATCCATTAGGTTCAAGCAGTGCTCAAATTATAAGTGGCCAGAGGGAGCCTGGCCTCCTTACCTTTTGTGACTGTCCCCATAGCTATTGTTTTTAGAAGGCTACACGAGGGCCATGATTTAGCAAAATAATGTGGCGAGTCAGGGGACAGGGCTTTTGGATTTCATAAATACCCTGTTATATTTCCCCCGTAGTTCAAGCACTGGGCTCAAGAAGGATAACAACTGTTTTACAAGTAGAAATATACTTGGACTCCAAGTCTTTATTTTTTAAATGCATTTTATTGCAACACACACACACACACACACACACAACGTATGAACTTACAAGAGCATCATGAAAAATGCTAGCTGATAAAATACTAGGCTAGTATAAACTTAAAGCCATCACTCTCAGGGCCATATAGCTCAGAGGTAGACTTGGAGTTTCTCCTCCTGTTCTGTTGGAAGCCCAGAGCAAGGCCACACAGGGTTCACTTGGGACCAGCATCAAGGGTAGGCATAGTTGGGCACCTGATGAGGGCCCACACCCCAGTAGGAGCCCTCTGGAAAATTACTCCTCTTCACCCTTGCATCCTGCTTGTTCACCTGCTTCTTGCTCTGGCCTAGGCAATGGTGGTGGTGAGAAGGAGAAGCAGTAGATGCCACTGCCTACTTGCTCAGTGGCTCTCTGCCTGTCAAGCAAGTAGTAGCAATGATGACAAAGAGAATCAGAGCCATAGCAGCTGGTGACAATGGCGGTGAAAACATACACTCACTGAGGGAGGGGCCCCATTGTGGGTACCTTGCCCAGCCCCTCAAAAACCTGGAGCTGGCATTGGGTTCACTAATATTTAAGATGTATCTGGGTTGTCAGCGGTTGCTCAGGATTGGGCTACACAAGTGCTGCTTGAAATAGCCTCTGTTTGGTGTTTCCCCCACCCTGTCACTGCAACTGAAATGTGTAGTAGCTCCACTTCTTCACATGATGACACCTTTCCCCATGAAAGGCATTTGGGTTGTATCCAATAATCCCCTCCAGCTGGATGGCCCATTCAGGTGCCACCACAGACTACCGCTTAACTGAGTGATATGGGATTGTATATGGTTCTGAAGTATCTGAAATTGGCTCTTCTTATTGGGGGCAGTGCCAGCCTACAGAGGACAAGATGACTTTCCTGGCAGTTGAGCAGAAGGTGAAGGAATGTATAATTGACATAAAACTATTCCCATGTGCTATTACTCGCTGAAACATTGTAGAGACCTTTGTACAGAGATTGCTCTCTCTGTGAACACCTCGGTATGCGGAACTATCCACCCCCAAAATTTGTGGAAATGGATGAAAGTTCATAAGGGCCAAGGAAACCCCAATGTCAGGCTGTTACATCTGGTCTTGGGTCCCAGAGAGAGTTAATCCCCTGCCCTGCACTAAAACAATTTGTCACACAGTGCTCTTGCAGGAGTAGGTGGGAGATATTAGAAAAATCTGGCTTCTGTGGAGGATACTTTAGAATGGATACAGGATATTCTGTCAAGGCAAGGAGGGTATTGGCTAATTACTATTTTTTAGAGCTGGGGGGGCAAAGCACTTAATCTAGCAGTAAATTGGAAATGAAAATCATAATTGAATTCTGAATGGGAGACAATCTACTTTATATTAAAAGAAATGTTATTTTGAACCCAATTCCTTTTAACAGAAATTGAAAACACACACACACACACACACACACACACACAAATATGTTATTGCTAGGAGGGGAAAGATGTTACAGCATCAACTACTGTGAAGGTATTTCATTAACTATTGTGATAGGTAGGATATAAGAAGCAACAGAGGAAAAAAGAAAGCTGATCCCAACTTAGAGGATTCCCCCCCACCCCCATTTCATTGGGTGAGCTACTAGAAAACAAACTGGACATACAACAGCTTATTATATCCTATGGGTTGTTCTGTACATCAGGGCCGGATTAAGAGCATTATGGGCCTGGTGCTGAGGATTTTGGTGGGCCTTTTTATGGAAATAAATAAAATGAAGACGCAATTTTATATTAAAACAAATTAAATATTTTAATTACCATTAAAGTGCCAAAACAGAAACATATTGAAAATATTTCTTTTTTTGTAAACAATAAGCTTGTTAACTCAATAAAACCGTTATAAATAGAACATTCACAACAACCATTTTTAAATAAACATAAACCATATAAACAATTTAAATATAAGTGTATGATGTTTGGCTCATAAAAATTTGTTCCTTAAAGTATTATTATTATTATTATTATTATTATTATTATTATTATTATTGCATCATAATCAATACAGCCTGCGTTATGATTATGGTGCAGAGAATAACTCTTGAAATAAATAGCAACCACTAGTTTTAAACACACAAACAGGTTATTCACTGAACTCTAACCTGCATTTAAACTAAATGAATCAAGCTGGTAGATTAAAATAAAATTACACATTAACTTTTCTTGCTTTTTCACTTGCAAATTCCTCAATTGTAGAATCAAGATTAAGCTCGTTCAGCAAACCATTTTCAATGCACAACAGAGAGAGCGCATTTAAACGCTCCTGACCCATGGAAGACCTTAGTTCATTTTTCACACGTTTTAATGCTGAAAATGAACGCTCACCACTGCAGTTGCTGACCATTAAACACAAATACATGCGGAGGGTCACAAATGTATTTGGAAATGCACCGACTAGAGATTGTGCAATCATAAACTTGTACATTTGTGTTTCTTGACTCCCATGAATGTCTTGATTTGCAGTGGAAGATTGGTACATTTTGAAAATAGATGAAAACTGTACAATTTCGTCTGCAAACAGGGGTTCAAGATCTTCAGGATATTTTGACACTAGTGTAGTGGCTCTGGAACGTAGACTATCAGCTGCTAGAGTGCATATTTCTGATAGAAATCCAAATCTTTCTTGAATTATATTGTATGCTGCTTGCCTGTGCCTCAGTGATTCTGTCAATTGGTCAATTATAGGATAAAAGGTATGCACTTTAAACCTCTCAGAGGGTGTAATATCAGCATTAGCATCTTCTGCATCACCATAGTCCCACCTCCTATTTCTTTTCACTTTCCTTCCACGTTGTAGCTGGTACTCCTCGCAGCCGGAAATATTTTTACCCTGCTGTTCAAATTCAGAGAATCTAGAACGGAGAGACTGCACAAAATCCTTTAGAGAGTTCAGCATGTCTGTTGCTGTATGCAGATCTAATTTTGCATCTTGGAGACACTGACTGGTTCTGTGAAACCTTGGTAAAATGACAGACCATACTTCAACAACCATTATTCCAGTTTCCAATTGATCCATGACATTATTTAGGCCCTTTGCTTATAAACAGACCTCTCCCTTTGTGGATTCATCATTCATAATATTTGAAAGGACATCTCTGATAGTACTATAGCCTTTTTGTAAGGCATTCACAGCATCATGGTGAGCAGACCAACGTGTATCAGATAACCTTTTTAATGTCGGTATACCACATAGTTTGAAACTATCTGTTAACAGATTCCATCGATGAGTTGAAGCAGAAAAAAAACAATACAACTGCTGCACAAAATTAAAGAACGAAACTGCAACTGGACAGCTGTTTATGGCATTTTGTCCAACAAGATTAAGTGAATGTGCACAACAAGGAATGTCTTCAGCAAGTGGGTTTTTTCCCCAAATTAAGGCCTGCATACCATTATATTTGCCACTCATATTAGATCCGTTATCATAAGACTGACCCCTGCAGTCTTTGATGGAAATTCCATTTTCATCCATGAACTGCAAAATAATGTTTGCTAGCTCCATACCAGTGTGTCCGTGCATTGGAATGAATTTTGTAAAACGCTCCACTGGACCACTAGGTAGTACATAGCGAAATATAATTGTTAGTTGATCACAATGTGCTATGTCAGGGGTGGAGTCAACAGAAATTGAATAATATTTGGCTTCTTTTATCTTGTTTATGATTTGCTGCAGCACTTGCTGACCAATCAGTTCAATAAACTCATCACATATCGTTGATGATAAGTACCTCCACGTTTTTTAACCTCTAGGGCAGTCTTCCCCAACCGGGGCCCTTCCAAATGTTTGGGGCCCCAGCTCCCATCTTCCCCAGCCACTGGCCATGCTGCCTGAGGCAAATGAGAACTGTAGTCCAAAATATCCAAGAGGGATATTTGGTGAACTCTGTTCTCTGGGGTTTTTCAAAATAAAACTTAAAATGCCACACAATTCCCCATGAAAGCGCACGTGCACACACACACACACACACACACACACACACACACAGTATTAGCCAAGCAGGTGACATTTTGCAGGTGGCAGGAGGATCAACACCCCCAAAAGGCAGACACACACACCCACAAACACATAGCCCTCTCTTATGTTCAGTTTGGCTCACAAAAGAGGGAAAGCCCTTTTACAGAAAAAAGGAGAAGGAGAAGGAGAACTTGCAGATCAAAAGAGTCAAACTTTTGAACCTTACCTGTGCAGAGCAGGGCCATCAGGACCAGCGGCAGGTAAAGACCATCCCAGAGGTTTGTCCCATAGCAAGCAGAAGTCATGGTGGAGATTTTGGAGGCGGGTGGGCAGAGAGGGGTCGCTTGACGGAGCAAAAACTCAAAAACTCCTGCAGCTCATCAGTAAGGGTCTTCCCAATTTCCCCCAAATTATTTATTAAAAAAAAAAAAAAGCAGCCACAACAAAAAGCCAGGAAGCTTTGCTTGACCAAGAATAATTGTGTTGTTCTTGTTGCTTTGTTTCGTTTTTGTTTTTGTTTTTTTGTTAAACTAGCATTTGAACAATTGAGCTGCGAATCAGAAAGATCTTTTGCTCGAGGCTGGAGAGAGAGGTCCCTTCTAAATCTGAATATTACAGACCCTAGCAAGCCCCCCATGTGCTTCAGCAAGAAGTTCTCACAAAGAAATGTAGTAACAGTGATTGAAATGCAAAAAGCTACCGAAATGCTAATTTGAGAACAACAGTTCTTGCTAGGTCTTGCCTCAAGCCTGTAATGCAGATGTGCTTAGAACACCTTTCTAATCGTGAAAAAATCATTAATTATGCTGAATGATAACGATCAGAGCTAACTCGAAGGGGGAAAAAATCGCGCCGCGCGTCCCTATAATTGTGGGCCTATTTTCTGGTAGGGGCCTGGGGCTGCAGCTCCAATAGCCCCTATCTTAATCCGGCCCTGCTGTACATACTCATCTTGACTAAAAAATATATTTGTGTAAATCAAACATCTTTGAGAGCACAATCCTATGCATGCTTAGACAGAAAAAAGTCCCACAACTACAATGTTATTCTGTCTAAACATGCATAGGATTGTGCCCTACATTACTTTTTGGTCCAATAGAAGGTATCACCTCACCAGTTCTTTGTCTCAATAAACTTTAAGTGGTAAGGACTTTGATTTGGGGACGATTTCTGCCCTTGCTGGAGAGGTTCTTGCCTAGAAAAACAAAGGCAGTTCTTTGATTAACACACAGAAAATAAGGAACATGACAAAAGCATGCCTTCTGTGCTTCTTCTTGTGCAGGCTTAAGCTTCTTTCATGTGGCCTTCTGTTCTCTCATGCTTATATTAAAAAAGCACTCTATATGTGCTGCACTATTGGTAGGCACTTGCATAATTATGGTGGAAGAAGGTTTTTTGGAAGGTTCCTAAGGCAGATCAATATTTGGGAGGCTATGTATTTTATTAGTATTAGCATTGGCAGCTCCGAGTTGCTGGAGGCAGCGCATTCCTTCCTATTGGCTTGGTTACATTGGATCAGGTGGCTGGTATGCTGCTAGCAATTTCAGCAATGTGATGGTGTGAAAAGAAGACTGACAGCAAGATTAAAGATGTAGTATATTTTCCAGTTTTAGAGCCTGGACCCCACAAAGATGATGAAAGGATATGAAAACGTATATTCAGTTTACAGAATAGAATTTATTCTGGACAACAGAAAAGCAAGAGAGTGGCTTCTGACATTCTGCAGATATACAAAAGGGTCACCCATACACATACGGAATAAAATTGTTCATCTTGCCCATCTTGTTCATCCTACAGGACAAGAAGCAGTTGCACATCTAGCAAGGGAGATCCTCATGTGGAAGCAATGTTCCATTCTTGTGGATGATACAGACACACACCTCATGGGCCTCCCCAATATACTACAACGTTCATCTTGGCTCCATTTAATTGTACATACACTTCTTGATGTCCACAGGAATGTGTATTCCCATCCAGAGCCTCCAGTTCTTACGCACAGCTGGTTGTCTGCAACTACAACTGGGTCAGGGCCAATGTTTTTAAACTACAGTGGATAATGTGGTTATTACTTGGATGGGAGACCCCTCTTCCAGTTTCCTGCATTGAGCAGGGGGTTGGACTCGATGGCCTTGTTCCAACTCTATCTATGAAATCTATGTTTAAGCATTAGGAAGAACTTTCTGATTACAGTCATGCCTTGGATTGAGAGCATAATTCGTTCCGGAAACGTGCTTGTAATCCAAAACACTCTTATATCAAAACGAAATCCCCCCAAAAAAATTTGTACAGAGATTTTAAGCTGTACTACAGTACTTGTATTGCAAGACGTCGCTTGTATATCAAGTAAAATTTTTTAAAATATTTTAAAATGTGCTTGTCTTGCAAAACGCTCTCAAACCAAGTTACTTGCAATCCAAGGTATTACTGTATAAGAGCAGTTGAGCAATGGAATGTGAAGATTATGGAACTTAATAGCCTAGAGCAGCTTTCCCCAACCTGGTTCCCTCCAGAGGGTTTGGACTACAACACCCAGCATTCCTGACCATTGGCCATGCTGGCTCAGACTGATGGGAGTTGAAGTTCAAAACATTTGAAGGACACCAGGTTGGTGAAGGGTGGTCTAGAGGATTACAAATGAAGGTTGAACAGGCACTTGATGTTACAGGAATGAAATTTAAATTTCTTGCTGGAATGATTTGTATGTCCCCTGTTGTGAAACTTGGACTGCATATTCTGTAGCATGCATTTGCCTAATAGAGGGGTGTGGAGAAGAGTTTGCATGGAGCATATACTTTAATTGTCTTGCATCTGTTCTTGAGAAGGCTTTTATCCTCCAGGAATTTCCAATCTGGTGGCTTTCACCTTTGCTAAACTTACATAAATAATTCCAAGAGTTTCCCATTCATTGAGTTGCTTCCGGGACTAAAGTGTGCTGCTGATTAGGGATTCCGTTTTTAAAAGGCCTAAGAAGAAACTGGATTTTTGTGAATTCCTTCTGAGTAGTGTGTGTGTGTGTGTGTGTGTGTGTGTGTGTGTGTGTAGTTGTATGCTACCTCCTCCAAAGCTACATTTTATTTCATAGATTTCATAGATAGAGTTGGAGGGAGCCTACAAGGCCATCGAGTCCAACCCCCTGCTCAATGCAGGAAACTAGAGGAGGGGTCTCCCATCCAAGTAATAACCATGCCTGACCCTGCTTAGTTTTCCACACTCAGACAAGCTGAGCCAGCATAAGCCACCATCCCCTGCTCAGTTCCATTCCAGTGAAGGAGCATGATAGTTATGTTTTTGTATACAGCAGCTATACGTTCCTTACCTACAGCAGTTGACAAAAGAGCATAGGTGTGCACTTTTTTGTTTAACGTTAAGTGGACAAGGATTTTTGCGTATGGCACTGAACAAGTCAAATGAGCAATCTCCTTCTATGAAGTTGGATGACGGGACCCATCAATGTTTAAAAACAACAACATCATTTTCAAAATGTACATGTTTATATTTAGCTGTCATAACATAAACACTTTCACAATAATTAATGATATATTAACCAAGTTATGACTATTTATCATTAATTTAGGACTTTGAATTGCAAAAGGTCTTTACAATTTACTTTTGTATTTGCCCTTAGAACAGCTTCCCCTTCTTGGAAAGATAGGGAGGTATACTGAAATCTGGCACAGCAGTAGCCAGGCCACACACACACTACTAGTCTTGTTGAAAATGCAGAATAGTTCTTTTGTCAGCGATTATTGTTCCCAATAATCCGTACAGTCTTAAAAAGAGGGCAGCCGCCTTGTGCTAATTTAATACCTTGCCAACAGCATAACACAAACTTTTACTCAGTGTACAGTGTTTCTGTTACTTGTTATATGTTGTTTGGTTATTTTAATTCCTTGTATTGTTTATTAAAAATCAATTTTTTAAAAAAAGAGGACAGCTCATCAGCATCAGCATCAGCATCATCAGGCGATCACTCGTGACCCAGTAAGATTGTCTTCCAGGATAAAAGGAGGAAATTCTAAAGAGGATTGTGTAGACTCTAGCGATGGGTCCGTAAGTGACTGTGGAGGCCAATTCTAGATCCACACAGCTTCCCACAGTGAGGACACAGGTTACCAGATGGAAGATGGTCCTGTAAAGGATTCGTTTGACGTGCTTTTCGCTTAGCACGTTTCTCCCTTTCACCTTGCACTCGTGTAGTCAATAGGTCTCAGGAGGCTGTAGTTCAGGAAGCTTGAAAATCAACATCAAAACTCAGAACCAAGGCTACATTTGGAGCAGCGAACTGCACGCTTGTGACGTGTAGACATTCCAGCAAGGTATGTTTTAACATTGAGGTCCTTAGAGAGAGGTGACCTCATATACTGACCCATGCATTTGTAACCTCAAGGACTGGCTACTGTAATGCCCTCTGCTTGGGACTGCTAATGTTGCTGAAGATACTAGGTGCAAAATACAGCTTGTGCAACATACTGCTGTTCACCTCACTGAGGAGTGAGGATATTCAGTTGGTGCTGCAGCAGTTGTACTGACTCCCTGTTTGCTTCTGGGTCCAATTCAAAGTGCTGGTGCTTACCTTGAACGCCCTTTATGATGTCCACACATCAGGGTCCCAAGACATTTTGCTGCCTGAGGCAGAGCAGCAAATGGTGTTACTCACCTACCTATGTCAAGGTGCATAGTATCCAAAGCCAGCCAAGTTATTTTGTCACCTGCAGCAGAAAATGCCACAAGTACCTCTCCCCTTCTCAGGCAGTAAAAATACAATAACAATGAAGTTAAAAGTTTATGCCCTTTCAAGGCATCCTTTCAAAATATTGGAGAGAAGAAACAATAAACAACCTGAAGAGAAACACTGGGCAAGTTCCAGCCCTACCTGCTCTGCGTAGGATATGCAGCTGCTATGAGTAGGTGCTGCCTGGCAGTCTGAGTTGCTGGGCTGTGGACTGGGCAGAAACAGGGACATTAGCATGCCTTCATTGCCAGAGGCTAGAGGAGAGTTACACGTGTGTTGACCCACAGACTTCACAACAGCAAAGTTCAATGCAATTGGTTTGTGACTGTACTGGATGCTGGGAACCCTGTGGGCTGCATCCCCCATGCCATCTGCTGTAGTGTGTGGTAAATGTAAAAGGTATCTCCACACACACCCCTCAGGCACCCACTGGTGCTGAGGACCTAGGAAGATTCTTTTCGGCATGGATTCCAGCCCTTCTCGGTCATGACCATTTGGGCTATAGTTAACTGTGTGCAGACATGCCATGTAGACATTTGTTAACTATTGTTGGAGTAAGCAGCAGTGGGTGGGTATTCACTTACTCTGCACAGAACCACTAAGAGTCTGAATGGGTGGATTCAGTCATTTACAGCAATAAGATCCACTGGCATTTCCTCTCTCTCAGTATATCTCTCTGATTCCATTTCCTTTTCTCTAACTATGAGCTTTTCTACACGAGACATTTGCTGTGCGCTCATCATTCCCTACTCACGGTGGTTTGTGGGTTCTTTACATTATGTCATGACCCTCCAGTTTTGCATCTGTTTGTAAACAGCACTTCCCATGAGTTTTTTTTAGAGCAGGGAATGTGGGGTATTATTTCTATTGGCAAAAGAAAGCGCAATTTCTTCTTGTATTTGCACTATTCCGCTATACCACCGTGCCACCTCTCAATTCTACAACAAAACTGAAAATAGGGATTAACAGCCTTGTGTAGAAAAGCCCTATATAACATATCGTAGTGACAAAAGTTACATGTGTAAGTCAATGCAAGTGGTCTGTAGTACACTACCACTAACTTTTTATGTATGTGTGGATGAAGCCATAATATAACTTTGCCTACACTAGAAAATTCAACTGGCTGATTGGCCACATCTTCAGCACAAATGGCTTAGTGTAAGCTGTTATGGGATTGTTCTGCGTTCACATTAGCATTGTCTGACATGAAAGTCATTTTAGACACTGTTCAGAGGATTTCTGGGCACTTATCCCAGAGTTCCCTGCAGAGATTCCCAAAACAGTGCACTGTGGGTGGGACATTTCAAACATGCTGCACCCGCATTAGGACTAAAGCAGTGGAGACAGAAACAGTTCTGAGTTAAGTAAGTATTTGGCCCTGCCGAAATGTGATTTACTCAGAACAGCATGATGCAAGTATGTAAATAATTTTGAACAGTCGTACGGGCAAACGGCACTACTACATTCCTAGGGAGAAAAAGTGACGTTGCATGGCAAATTTCTTCAGCAGGGAAACATGACTAAATGGAATGCAGAGAGGGGAAGCAAAGAGTATCTGAAAATGGTTAATCTCTTTTATATGTTTGGATTTAATTATAATACTTGCCTAAGTGATCAATGCTATGCTCCCTGGGAAGGTGGCTGTAGGATTCTTTGAACCTCTTTCTCTGCAGGCAGAGGCTTCCCCAGTCCTGGGGTGGGAAACTCCACTGCTGCCATTGCCCCACCTGCAGTGTTCCGCGGGTGGTTGGCGCCAGAATGGGGTATGTTGGGAGAGGCCATAGATCTACAGATTCAACTCAGATTCAGCTCTTGTACCGCTTTTCAAAAACTGTATATGCACACATAGCATAAATAACATTTGCAGAAGTTGAAAAGAAAGTATTCATATCTAAGGAAAAAGGTATTGATACTTGCATCTCACTGCAATAGTAATTAGGGGTGGCCTTGAAATTACTAACAGAATGCCTTTTGGGGGGACCTAAAAGTATATAGTATAGCACACATTCTTCCCTTGTTTATCCTCCCCTCCCTCTGTTGCTCCCACTTGTCAAATTTTAGATCATAAACTCCTCGGGGAAAGGACCTGACTCTTTACTTTGATGGAACTACATATAAATGAATAAATAATATAACTTTTATAAAAGAGTAATGTGAGTGGCCTGATCCTATGGTCTGGGCAAGATGGCCACTGCTACATTACTATTGCTGCAGCAACTGAACACACTCAGTAGCAACTCAACACACTAATCACATCACAAGAATTAACAAGCAATAACTGTGACCCCCATTTCCAAGTAGTCCATAGCAATTCTGCGTCTCCCCACCAATCACAATGCCACCCACAGGCATTTTATCTAGCATGGAAAATATTAATTCACAGACAGCAATGTCATGATTACTGACAATACTTAACCCATTCCATCCCCTTTCTCTCCACATAATGAGCTCAGAGGACAAGGTTGGGAAAGACTTTTGCCAGAGGCTTATGGACAATTGAAGTAGGGGGAGTTTCATTTTGGTTAGTGCAGCTCCCTAAATACTTTCACCTTAATAAATTGGATCAATTTCCCCATGCAATGTTCCCACTGCCCCCTGGGCTACTTGTCAGTATATGGTAATCATCTTCCCATGAGGCAATGGGAGCAGATCTATTTAAGTTATCCTGCCAGCAGCATCCATGGACATAGGCAGAGAAGGTGATCTAGGTATTGGGGAGCTGTGCAGGTGTGAGAAGAGGTTGGATCAGGTCCTGCTGCTGCTGTTGCTACTGCTACTGCTGCAGGCCTCCTTTGTTGTCCACATGGCACAGGTAGAGAGATGTTTTCTGTGAAAATTGGATGAATGACTGGTTGACTGCAGACAGATAAAGGGATATATAGCAATGGCCATGCTGCAGATACAGGGATATGTATAGTAATGGCCATGCTCCCATGGCAGTGTTGCCCAATGTTTGCAGCTGGAATGGTCTGTATCTGTAGCTGCCTTGCTGTGGGGATGAGGTCAGAGTGTGTGTGACTGCCTCCGCATGGGACGGGAGCTCTTCTTCCTTAGCCCCACCTCCTCCCTCCCCTTTGCATATATGGCCCACAATGGCTCACCAGGATAGGGTTTAATATCACACACGCACAAATACAGAGAGAGAGCTAGCTAGCGGCTTCTCCCCAGCAAGTGAGAATGGTCTGCTCCTAAGAGCTAGATGCTCTTTCCTATTCATGTCCATGGAAGCTGCTAGTACACTTCCTGAATCCATCATCTGAAAGCTTATCATTTAGGGGGAATTTTTAGATGAGGGAATCGTATTTACCTTCCCAGTGGAGCATGTTGCACTGGAATTTCTCTTTAGACACTCTTTGATGCTGCTGCACACCCTCTGCCTGTACTCCTGTCAGGGCCGGTGCAAGGCAGTTTGGTGCCCTAGGCAAGATCAGATATTTAGCGCCCCCCCCCACTTGAGCCCTCCAGCCCTATGCCCATTATGAAATAAAAGTCAATTGGCAAAACCTAAAAAATTTATTAACATAAACATTGACAAACATACATAAAAAACATGTTGATGTAGTACCAATTTGCTATATAGAAAAATTCCTAGTGAAGTGTGACAGAAACTACATTTAATGTTTAAAACTTCATTTTCCTTGCCTTTTTCTTGGCAAACTGGCAAACCATTTCTTTAATGTCTAAAGAAGATGCTAACTCAGATTCAATTGAAATGGTTGCCAAGCCAACCAGTCTTTCTTGGCACATTGTTGAACGCAGATAATTTTTTATTAATTTTAATTTGGAAAAACTTCTTTCTCGAGTCCAACCCCCTGCTCAATGCAGGAAACTAGAGGAGAGGTCTCCCATCCAAGTAATAACCAGGCTTGACACATACGATATAGCAAGCTGTAAATAATTACGGTATCTGGAAAGAGGAGAAGATGTCCTCAGGACCTGTGTGCATAGCTCAAGTTGTACCTCACTCAAAAGGAGCAAGCATATCCACAAAGTGGGCAAAAGAAAGGCAAATTCACCTTGTACTTGGCTAATATGCGATGGGTCAAGTGGCTGTCCCTTGAGACTACTTTTGCCTCTGCCCATCCTGTCTGGAACAAAGAGGACAGCCCATTTCTCACTGTGCTCATGATGCTTGTTTTGTTCTTTCAAGTACAAAGAAAATAAAAAATTAAAAATAGCATATGTGGCATGTGGTGAGAGTCTTGGACTGGGACTCGGGAGATCCAGGTTCCAGTCCCCGCTGGGCCATGAAACTCCCTGGGTGACTTTGGACCAGTCACTGACTCTCAGCCTAACCTACCTCACAGGGTTGTTGTGAGGATAAAACAGAGAGGAGGATTATTATGTAAGCCACGGGTTCTTTGCAGGAAGAAAGGCGGGGTATAAATATAATAAATAAATAAATAAATAAATAAATATGAAGGGGGAGGTAGACACACAAAATGTATGGCAATGGGGACAACGGAAAAAAGCCAAACTGATTTTCAAATAGAAAAAAGAGCACAAAACCAAACCCTTTTTTTTGTGCTAATGCAGATTCAACACAGGACTCATTTTTAATACAGCAGAAGTTGAAGGAGTAGAGAATTTGCTCCTACAAACACTGTGCTGCGGGCTAAATACAGCTACGTTTCTTCTGGTACTGCACACAGTTTCTTCTGGAACTATATAGAAAGTTCACATTTAGAAAGCTCCTCCAACTTTGGTGCGAAACAGAAAGAAATCCCTATGTCAGCCTCCCCCAACCTGGTGCTCCCCAGATGGGTTGGGCTGCAACTTCCATCATTCCCAACCAGCATCACCATGCTGGCTGAGAATGATGGGAACCGCAGTCCAACCCATCTGACCATCTGAAGGACTAGGTTAGGGAAGGCTGCTGTAAGTACACACATGACCAAACTGCTGGTGGTAGAGCGCTCTCATCTGTCATCCTACCAAGCAGCCAGGAGGGTTTGACCACCCTTCAGGTGCCAATGTGTGGCCAGATGGCTGTCCATAGGAGCTTGCTTGCATTCTTACAGCTGATCAGTTCCAGACCCTGCTGGTCAGGATGCTGACAAAGGCCCAGTGCCAAAAGGTGGAGGAGGAGGAATGGGAGCAAGACAGCCCAATAGAGAGAAACAACCGAGCTAGAGATGGACCCGCCAGCGTTCGTTTTCCTGCTCCTGACTCAAAGCTCCGGAGGATTTCCCCTGGCAAGAGCCCCCGGCAGGGTGCCTACTTTGTTTGGCAGCACGTCCAGGCAAGAAGGGAGATCTTCTTTCCAGCAGCATGTCCAGGCAGGGAAAGCCCCCTCTCTTCCCGGGGGCCCCGGGGAGCTGCCACTGCCAGTCCAATGGCGGGCTTCAGCAGGGGCAGGCAAGCCAGGGCCCCCCAGGCGCTTTAAACTAGTGCTTCCACAGGATGCTGTAGTCCCTTAGAACAGCCTCCCCCAACCCAGTGCCCTCCAGTTGGGTTGGGCCGCAGCTTCTGGGCTGCTTGGGGATGATGGGGGTTGCAGTCCCACGCAGCCGAGGGGCACCAGGTCGGGGAAGGCCGGGCCAGGAGGTCCCCGAAGGCCTCGACCTCCCTCGGCCGCCGCAGGAACGCCGCCCCGGGCCAGGACCTGAAAGGCCAGCCCCTTCCCACCGCCCGACGGAGGAGCTGCAAGGCCTCTACCCGGCGGCCCCACAGCAAGGCGGAGGAGGCGTGTGGTTCAGGACTCGGCTCGGCCGGCCAAGCGGACCGCCAGGTGCCTCTGCATGCCCTGGGGCCGCCCCGCCCAGCCTGGGCCTGAGCGCGGTGGCCGCCGCACAGGGCGCGTGGGTGGGCAGCACGGGCAACGCGGGCACCGGCGCGGCCTCTCCTGGGGCCGCCTGCAGCCCGTCCCGCCGCTCGGGGGAGCAGTGCGCATATCTACTGAATCCGGGTGGGCGGACGCGGGGCCGGGCGCGGGCACGCCGGGGAGACGATGCTTCCCTCCCTCCCTCCTTCCTACCTGGAGGCCCGGAGGGGTCTCGTGGCCTGATCATCGGCCTTGCGTAGTGCACAGCCCCCGGGCCAGCGGCGAGAAGAGGCAAGGCGATTCCAGCAGCCGGAGAGGGGAGGAGGTGCCTCGAGGAAGGAAAACGAACGCTGGCGGGTCCATCTCTAGCCGGGTTGTTTATCTCTATTGGGCTGTCTTGCTCCCATTCCTCCTCCTCCACCTTTTGGCACTGGGCCTTTGTCAGCATCCTGGCCAGTCGTTGTCCGGTGGCGGGGGAGAGGGCGAGGAATCGCGGGATCATTTTTGCGCCCCCTTAGCCATGCGCCCTAGGCAGCCGCCTAGTGATAGCGCCGGCCCTGACTCCTGTTAGACTGTTTGGCCAGCAGTGCTAGTGGGTGGAGAGCTTGGTATTCATGTGCATGAGCAGTGATCTGGATTTTCCAGATAATTTGGAATTGGTTAACTGTTAATTGGTATGGATATTGACAGCAGTCGGCTAATAGAAATCTGAGCAGATAGGCAGAACTAGTGGGCCATTTTGCTCTTTGCTTAATATCCTGCACTGTGATTGTTACTGCTTGCTTCATCTCGTCAAATGAGCAGAGATGGGGTTTCCACGGCTTCCCTTGCGAGCCTGTGCAGCAGTCTAATAGACTTCACTGCCAGGAAACATTTCTTAGAGATTTGTGTTAATCATGGGTGTCAGACTCCTGTCCTCTGGGATGGCATTTTCCCCTTTTCCTACATCAGTTCGGGCTCCTCTCTTATGACAGCAGCTGCTCAACTGCCCCTTTCTCTAGTGCAGTGTTCCCCAACCTTGGGTCCCCAGATGTTTTTGGCCTACAACTCCCAGCTGGGGCATGCTGGGAGTTGTAGGCCAAAAACATCTGGGGACCCAAGGTTGGAGAACACTGCTCTAGTGCCTGCTGAACACCTCTGTCAGCTGCAGGCCCTTATGCTCTACTTTGTGTGTAGGAAATTGTAAAACTAAGGAGATACTGGTTTTGTCAGAAGGGCTCTTTGAACCCACTGTACTTCACAAAATATACAGATACAATAAAGACTGTATTGCATGACTTCATAACCTGTTATAACGCATCTGCTTACAATAGTTAAAATCCATGTTATTAGCCAGACCTGACATGTCTCTGGAATTGGGCTATAGCTAAGCTCTTAATGCCCTTTAAATCATTAGTACTATGTGGGATATTAAACAAACAAACAAGCAAACCAAAACTTTAGGGGCTTTCAGATGTCATATATATCCCCCGACAAAGAAAGAAGTACAGCACCTCCTGGTTTTCCTCTGATAGTATCTGTGACGGAACCTCTAGCAAGTCTGCCCAGCAACCGGGAAAGGGAAGAAATCCGATTGGTTGGGTAGTTTGTGTAATCAGCCTATCTTGATAGCTGGAAGGGGAGGGGTTAAAAAGGCTGAAGGGAAGAAACTGTTAGAGCCGTTTTTCCTTACCTGGTGTGTGTGTGTGTGGAAAACTAGGAAGGGTCTGGGTGGTTTGGGCTTTTATTATTCCTACATATAGAGGTACCCAAGCAGTACCTGAGGTTGTGAGAATGAGATAGCGGAAAGATATTTTGGTAACAGAAAATACAATAAACTGGAACCTGTTAACAGTATAAAAATCCCTGTACAAATAAAAGCTGTTATTTTCGTTGTTTTTCAACCATGGCTAGAATGCTTAATGACTTTGGTCGAAAATGCTACTGAGGGTAAACAGGCCTGTGGCTTATGCTGGCTCAGCTTGTCTGAGCGTGGAAAGCTAAGCAGGATCAGGCCTGGTTATTCCTTGGATGGGAGACCCCTCCTCTAGTTTCCTGCATTGAGCAGGGGGTTGGACTCGATGGCCTGGTAGGCTCCTTCCAACTCTATGATCTATGAAATCTATGGACAGTGACAGGTCTGGGGCCAGCGCTTGTCACAGACAGTATCCATTTACCATGGCCCAGGCCTGTTCAGACATTGGCTTTATGTGGCAGTAATACTGTGTTAGTATACTACCAAACACGTTTCTGCCTTCACATGAATTCCTGGATTACACCTTCGATTGCCCTGGGTTGGGATTTGGCATTGTGCCTTGTGGTTAGTGAGAAGAGATCAGAAGCAGCTACTCATCTCTCTGATTGTTTGGAAAACCAAAAATGAAATGTATGTTTGGAAACCTGTTCATATGTAAATACAAGCTCCTAGAGGCTGTGGCAAGGTTGAAAGGGAAAACTTGCAAATGTCTATAGACATTTTCTAGTGCAGAGATATAAAATGTCTTGAAATTTTGAAGGCAGATAAAACAAAAATTTAAAGTCCCATTTTAGGGAGAAACGGAAACATCTGCAGGCTGCAGCAGCTGTGAAAAAGGCACATTCCATGTTGGGGATAATTAGGAAAGGTATAAAAACATTGCCAATATCGTAATGCCTCCATGCAAATCTGTGGTGTGACCACACTTGGAATACTGTGCATAGTTCTGGTTGTCGCACCTTATGGATGTTATCAAGTTGGCAAAGGTGCAGAAAAGGGCAATGAAAATGATCGGAGGCCAGAGTAACTCCTCCATGAGGAAAGGTCACAATGTTTGGGTTTTTTTTTTTTATTTTAGGAAAAAAAGCAACCAAGTGGGACTTAGTAGAGGTGTATAAAATTATATATTGAGTGGAGAAAGTGGGTAGAGAGATGTTTCCCCCCTCTTTCCCAATATGAGACCCCGGGGTCATCCAATGATGCTGAATGGGGGGGAGGTTCAGGACAAATGAAAGGAAGTACTTCTTCACACAGTGCCTAGTTAAACTGTGAAAATTGCTACCATAAGATGTAATGATGGCCACCAACGTAGATGTCTTTAGAAGGGGATCAGACCAATTAATGAAGGATAAAGCTATCAATGGCCACTGGACTTGATTGATATACATTACCTCCAGTATTGGTGGCAGTATGTGTGTGTACACCAGTTGCTGGGGAACAACATCAGGAGAGGGTTACTGCCCTCATGACTTGCCATAGGCATCCGGTTGGCCATTAAAGGAAACAGGATGCAGGTTTTTGGTCTGATCCAGTAGGATTCTTGTTATGTTCTTACCTGCAGTAATTGCTTTCCCCATGGAACCTTTGCTATTTAAGATTGATAAATGCATTATGTATGTCTTAGTACATATGGATATTGTTGAATGAGTTTATGAAAAGTGTGTATAAAATTATCTATCTATCTATCTATCTATCTATCTAATAAGGACAAATGTATTGCATATTGGTAATGGAGGAGAGTGTGTTGCCAAAATTTCAGCATCAGGGCAGTGTTCTGGGACACAATTTAAGCCTTCAGGATTAGTCATCCTCTTGCTGTCTGCTCCAGTCAGTTTCTACAAGCAGAGTGAAAACCAGGGGATACACTGCTGTGCATGGTTGCAAGAGAGTGTCAGTCTCCAAGTCCTTTGTGTTGAGGGAAGATGATTTCTTTGGTTTGGCTGAACCAGTGCCCTGAACTGAGTTGTAGGCAGCTTCTGTCTATTGTCTACAGCTGTTCATGGGTGGAGGCTCAGGATTGAGCTGTGGAAACAAGAATGAGTTGTGTTTATTCCAGATTAACCAATGAAGCTGCCTTATATGGAGTGAGATCATTAGTTCATCTAGAACAGGCGTGGGGAATGTGTGGCCCCCCAGATGTTATTTGGCTACAACTCCCTTCAGCCATAGCCAGCATCCTTAATTATGAGGGTTGGTGGAAGTTGCAGTGCAATAACATCTGGATGGCCACACGTTCCCCATCTCTGATCTAGGCCAGTAGTAGTTCTCCATGGTCTCAGGTGCAGGTCTTTTCCAGCCCTGCTACTCAAACCCCTTCTAAAACTGGAATTGCCAGGGAATGAATCTTCTGCATGGAAAGCATGTGTTCTTCCACAGAGCTAAGACCACCCCTCAGCAGCTGAGAGGTCTGGTATGGAGACCAGAACCAGACAAAGCCACTGGATGAACTGAGGTCAGAAGCTGTGGAAACCATGCAGAGCAGAAGATGTCAGAAAAACTTGAGATTCTTTTGCCTGGGGTAGAGTGAGCAAGGAGTTTTCATCTGCAGGTCCCAGGTCAGCAACCAAACTGGGTGCCACTCTACTCCCTGTGGAGTCACAGGGCTTAAGAAGTGGATATGTCCCTGCCAGGAAACAGAGAGATAATCTTAGTGATTGAGAATGGTCACCCTATGGCGTAAGGTAGGGGTAGGCAACTGCAGGAGGCCTGGAAGCCATATTCACCCCCTGGACCTTTCCCCCCCACACACATGGGCCACACTGGGAGGAGGATTTTTTAAAATCTTTGCTGGCAAATCACTCCATAGCACTCAGTAGCACTAAAATGGAAAAATCCAGCTTTGCAAACTAAATGTGTCCATTTTGGTGCTCTGTAGCACTATTTTGTGTTCGTTTTTCTTTTCTTCTTTAAAAAAAAATCAGGGGGCAGTGGGGGCTGCATGTGGCCTGCAGGTCATTTGTTGTCCACCCCTGGGGTAAGGGGTAGCATGGATCCATTAAAGCTACCAAAACTAAATTAAAACTAGTAGTTGATGGTTACTACTGTCTAGAACCCAGCAGGACAGGAGGGTTAAAGGAAAAATAGAAAACGCAGGACCATGTAGGCCTCCAGATTCTTTTAAGATTTTTATTTATTTATTTGAGTATTTTAAAGCCACCTTTAATGGTATAATCTTCTTAAAGCAACTTATATATTAAAAACCCAATGCTATATTAGAACAACAAAAAAATAATCAATAAAATTAACAAATGCCAGTAAGTAATAAATATCATACCAGGAAATACTAATATAATTGCAGCTAAGAATCCATCAAGATAAAACACAATTCAAGAGAAAGCTATTTGGTATTCAGAATTTCCCGAAAGGCCTGCAAAAATGGGGCCACTCCAGATGGCAACTCATTCCAGAGGCATGGGGCCACCACAGAAAAGGCCCTCACCCTTGTACTCACCAGCCTAACTACGCTCAATGGTGGACAAATATGAAGAGTATCCATTGCTGACCTTAAAGTGTAGGCAGGCTGATATGGGTAAAGCTGGTCATAGATCATAGAGTTGGAAGGAGCCTACAAGGCTATCGAGTCCAACCCACTGCTCAATGCAGGAAACTAGAGGAGGGGTCTCCCATCCAAGTAACAACCAGGCCTGACCCTGCTTAGCTTTCCACGCTCAGACAAGCTGAGCCAGCGTAAGCCACATGAAGTAACTTGGACCCAAGCTGGATCCAGTCTGTTAATTCCTTGGAAGCCAAAAACTGTAAAAGCACACAATGATCCCTGCTATTGCCCTCTATTATTGCTGGAGAGAGCTGCATTTGGAACACAGAGAGACAAAGTTGGCACTTCCTTTGGGGGCCAGCCATGCATACCCAAGAACAAGACTGGAAGGGATGAGGGGGGTGTATCTGCTTGAACCCCCATAATGAGGTTTGTCTCATTCTCTGGGAATCCTGGATATGGATATCTAGTGCTTCCTAAAAGCCCCCCAACAACTCATTTAATGATGTGTGTCTACAAGCTTTCCTTTCCACTTTCACTCCCCTCCCCATTTTGTATATTCTTAACTGCATGCTTCTCTGGGTTTAATTCTTGTTTAATATCTAAGTGTTTTTAATGACAGCAGGAGCTGCAGGTTGCTCTCTGTGGGTGGTGTGGTGTGTGAGGCTGTGCTTTAGGTGAGGAGATTTGATTAAAGTCTCCTTTCCTGTGACACAATTCTTTTCTTCCTTGTGGGAAAAGAAAATAACAGGCATGCTGGCTATATCAATGTGTGGAGGAAGGGGGGGCTGGCTGGCCCGCCACACCCCAACCCTTTCCTACTCCAAAGGAACCAAGACCCCCAGAGATCTCAAGGTACCAGATTGCCAGCCTCAGCTGTCTGCAACCCTACTTGAATTTCTGTTGAGGGACTCGCCTTTAATTCTGTAACCTGGATTTAGTTACTGAAGCCACAGAGCAATCCACAAACACCATGTGAGGTAAAACCAGGACAAGGTTTATTCTGGTAGCATTTTACAACAAGATTAGGGAAATGAGAGAAGCACACAAAATAAAGAGAGAGACACGTTAGTACACAGTAAAGCTGCAAAACAATAAAACCTGATTCCTTAATATCTCTCAGGCACACACCTGTTACCTGAGGGTGTTCTCTTCAAGGGTTAAATCCAGCACAGCCTCGCTGCCCGAGGGAGATTACCACACCTACCCGAAGGTCCGAGATGGGTAAAACTCCCACAAGATTTGCCTTTACTAGAGCCCTCAATCCAGCTAATTTCACCAGGAGCTGCCTGGGGTCCTTGGCTTACTGCCATTACCACAGCCTGGTAGAACAAAGACCAAAACCCACGCTTTGGGAAATATACCTTTTCCCCCCCTCCCCTCCTCTGCTGCCTCTTAGCCAATCACCATGCACCTCACCTGGCCAGGCAGGGGGAAGGGAACTCATGACTCATGGCTTGAACTATTTACATATGAAAGCCCTAGGCCAGCTTCTCTAGGCATCTAGGTGCCGAGGCTTTCGTTTCCTCCCCGCCCCCTCAACTGGCCCCACTTGGCTTACACATGAGGAGGTGTGTGTGTGTGTGTGTGTGTGTGCGCGCGCGCGTGCGCGCATGCATGCATGCATGCATGCATGCAGGAACCCCCAAGGGCCCCTTTCTCCACACACTAACTATGCACACCCCACCCCAGCCGGTTCACACATGAGGTGTGTGTGTGTGTGTGTGTGTGTGTGTGTGTGTGAACCCCCCCAAAGGCTCTTTTCTTCACAGAATGTATATTGTTTAATGGGTTGTATTTGTTTATCCATCTAATAAGAGGGATCTAGAGTACATATTTGGCCTCTCCCTTTAGTTTTATTGGCCAAAGATTTAAAAATATAACAGTAACTTCCTCTTCAACATCTTGTTGGGGGATAAGGGCATCATATCACACCTGCTAGGAAGCCAAAGGGGTGGTATTACGCAGAATTTCCTATTCTTACATCTGACTCTGTCTTCTGGAATATTCCACAGGCTGTGATAATCAGGGGAGTGTCTGCCTTAGGCTGTGATTTTGGGGCCAAAGAGATCCTATTTCTAGAATAACTGCTGCATATCTTAGGAAAAGTTAGTGCCTTGTTTGTATAAGTACAAGAGAGGTAGAAAGGAGATGAGACATTTAGTGTGTAATCCTATGTATGTTTAAACAGAAAAAAGTCCTACAACTCCCTGAATTCCCCAGCCAGCATGGGGAATTCTGGTATGGCTGGCTGGGGAATGCTGGGAGTTGTGGGACTTTTTCCCCAGTTTAAACATGCATAGGATTGCACCCTTAATACAGACTAGGCAGAATGCTGCATTTATTTGGGTAAAACACTGGTTTAGAATGTACACCTCTTGCCTCGACAGCTGAAATGCTGTTTAGGAAGCAAATGAAATTAGCCTGGTGGTCTGAATTGTTCCCAGAAGGGCAGTTTTTGAAACAAATCTTGTGATACAGACCTTATTACTCCAGGGGGAGGAAATAGACTGAACTCGGGAATGGTATGAGAGTGCATTGATAGAACTGTGGAATCCAGAACAGAATAGCGGAACAGAACATGCCAGGCTGAGATGCATACACTGACAAGAGTTATGTGAGGAGATTTGTGGGTCAGAGCTGAAATGCACTGACAGAGTGACGTGGAGGAATTTGCACAGTGGGAATGAGATTGGCTTCTGTAGAATTTAATGCTGCGTAACCCATGTCAGAGAAGGAGAAAGGAGAGGGAGAGGGAGAGAAAGTGCAAGCAACAGCAAGCTCTCTCTCGCTCTCACTCTCTCAGGGTCTGATTAAATAGAGCTGCCAAAAGAGGTCAGCCCTCGTTGACTTGCTGACAGGTTGGCTGGAAGGCACTATGATTTGGAAGGGAAGTGATATTGATCACATTTTTAAAACAAAACAATCCCCCTCCCAAGCCCTCCAAGCCATGTGATAATTAGGAGATGGTGGCTGGTTTTTAAGTGTTTCTACTAAATCTCGACTTAAGAAAGCTGTTTCCCCCGGGTGGAAAAAGAGGAAGAAGCCAGGTATAATGTGAGTGCCAGGAGCTGGCAAAGAGAAATCAACTTACTTCTCTGTCCCAGTAGCTGCTCTTTCAGGTATGTATGTATTTGCCACGTTGTTGTTGTTATTGTTTCTTCTTCTTCTCCTTCTTCTTCTTCCAGGCTTAAATCTATCAGCCATCACAGCTCAATACAAGATATTCAGTATGTACCAGAATACTAAATGCTGGGGGCATGCAAAAGGGGGCCATGCTACCTCTGTCTTGCTCTGCCTGTGAGCTTCCATGGGGAAACAGTTGTAGACAGTGTGGGACTAGATGGTCTGATCCTGGATAAGCTGCTCTTATGCAGCTGCCTCAGCGTCTCTCCACCATGCAATCAAGGGACGTTCATGGAACATTGGGCGGGTTCACACGACACGCTAAGCTCCTTGGGAATTTAAACTACGCACTAAAGTTCAATTGCTTAATTGCCTGACATACGATCATCTGCTTTATTTTCCCCGCCTTTACCTGCTTTTCCCCACCTTCCTCCTCATACCTCCAGTGGCAGGAATCCCAGGCGTCTTTGTGGCAGAAACTATGTCTCGTGGTCTGCTGTGTTGGCACTGCGTTTTCCCCATTGGTCTGTTGCCGCTATGTTGCAGCTTTTTCCTATTGGCTCACCGCACGGGCAGGGCATGTCTAATCATGCTGTATATGGTATTTTTTCCTGCCTCCAGAGGCACACTCCATGTGTCTTATCTTATAGATTTCATAGATCATAAGAGTTGGAAGGAGCCTACAAGGCTATCGAGTCCAACCCCCTGCTCAGTGCAGGAAACTAGAGGAGGCGTCTCCCATCCAAGTAATAACCAGGCCTGAACCTGCTTAGCTTTCCATGCTCAGACAAGCTGAGCCAGCGTGAGCCACAGGCCTGTATATCTTAACTGAGGTCTCTTTTTTTGTGAATGGTTGAGTATATTACGGAAGGAGGAAGATATTGGATATGACTTGGCTTTGATATCATCACATTTTATTAGCATTTTTAGTGTACAAGATGCTTCATAATTTTTACTTCATTTATTCTCAGATCAGCCCTATGAGGTAGGGAAAGTGAAGTGATAGTGACTTCACTAAGGCCATGTAGTGGGCTGTGATTTGAGCCTGGGTCTGCTTGTCTATCTGTTTCATTTGTTCTTATGCTTCTCTAAGATGATCAGAGCAAAATATGTGGGTTTGTTCCCATTTTATCCTCCAAAACAGATGGGCAACTTGTGGCCCTCCAAATGTTTTCGACTACAACTCCCATCAGCCCTAGCCAGCATAGCCAAAGGTGAGGAGTATGGGGAATTGTAGACCAAAACATCTGGAGAGCCACAAGTTGCCCACCTGTTGTTCTAAAATAACCCTGTGAAATAGGTTAGGTTGAGAGATAGTGACTGGTCCAAGGTCACCCAGAGAACTTCATGGCTAGTTGAAAATTGGGTTATAAATATATGAAAGGAAATAAATATGTAACTTCTGCTTGTGCCAAGTTCTATCTATCTATCTATCTATCTATCTATCTATCTATCTATCTATCTATCACATTTGTATACTGCTCCATATCTAGATAGATTCCGCAGCAGTGAACAATAACAAGATAAAACAGATAAAACAAAAACAATGCATTAAAAACAGAACAACATTAAAACCGTGGCTGGCCAGCAAGGAAGGCTTCCTGAAACAAAGACATCTTCAGCAGGTGTCGAAAACAACAGTGTTGGAGTCTGCCTGACCTCCAGAGGCAGGGAGTTCCACAGAAGTGGAGCTGCCACACTGAAGGCTCTTCTCCTGGTGGACTCCAGTGGGGCCATAGGTCTATGTGGAACCACCAGGAGAATGTCCTCCAATGACCTCAGTGACTGGGGAGGTTGGTAAGGGAGAAGGCACTCTCTCAGGTATCCTGGTCCCAAGTTGCTTAGGGCTTTGTACACTAGTTCCAGAACCTTAAACCTGACCCGGTAGTGAATAGTCAGCCAGTGCAGTTCCTTCAGCAAAGGAGTTGCATACTGAAAAGGGGTAGTTCCTGACAACAGCTGAGCTGCTGCATTTTGCACTAGCTCCAGCTTCTGGAGCAGCCATAAGGGCAGCCCCACATAGAGCGCATTGCAGCAATCCAATCTTGAGGCTACTAGCAGCTGTATCACTGTGGCCAGTTATTATATTTACGTAACTAAAAGAAGACACTTTTAAAATTATTTTCATCCCTCTTTCTTCTTTCTTCTTTTTTTAGTGTCTTCTCTGGTTCTGTTTTGACAATGATCCTTAAAAGAGTTTCCTCTTTACAGCGGATAAAGGTATGAAACAATTTATCATACGGAGTGTATATAAGATCTATCCCTTCTATTTTTATACTGCTGGGAAAGATAAATATTATTGTGAGCTTTAAGGGCCACCATATTTAGCAAGTACATGTAAAACTGAAAGGTGTGTAAATGGCATACATGGTTTTCCACCACATGTTTGTTTCAGGTTGCCAGGGTGCTGGGATTGGGAGCCAGTGGTAAACATGTGCTTGTCACTGCATAATGTGTGAAGTGTCCATTAACTTATGACTGAGAACACAGAAATCTTAAGACTCCTTTATTACAATATTTATAAATCTTGCATATTAAATAGTAGGGGCAAATATGAAAGTAGAAGCTTTAAAACCAGTTAAAATGAACATTCATATCTTCTTTTCTGAAGTCACCATTTTACGCACTCTCTAGTTATATTCTGTTAACCTGGACGAGACCTGAATTTCAAATGGAACGAAGCAGAAAACAAAATTGTGAAGAGAAAGCCAGGGCAGGTACACAGAGACCCCCCAGACCCCCACCTTTCACCTGATACTGCACTTGCTCACAATAGAACACACATGCATACCCCCAGGCCACTTCCCCTCCCTGGGCAGCCAAATGAGCTGTGAGACATTCCAAACAGGAGAGGGGCGCCAAGATGCCTAGTGGCCACAAAGAAGTGGCAAGTACTCCTAAGCACCCTAAAGTACCCGGAGAAACAGGTACTCACTCGTGACCCGTTCGACCGGTCAGGAGGGGGGAGGGCGCAGGAGGGAGGAGGGAGCCAAGAAGAAGGGATAAAAGAAAGGGGCTTGTGGCGGGAAAAGGTTGTTGGTCGTGGGCAGCAAGCTGCGCGGAGGTCCAGGGCTTCGGTCTGACCTCAGGATCCAGCTCCGGGCAGCTCCCGGTGAAATTAGCTGAACTCACCTAGTTGCTGAGCTACGCGGCTGTCAAGGAATCAGGGTCATTCCAGGTAACCCTTGTGTGGACTGTTGCTACGACTTGCTCTATACCCATGTCAGTTGCAGGCGTGTGCTTTGCGTGCTGCTTTTGTGTATGTTTTGATATGCTCAATTAAACTCTGTTTACCTATAAACATTGTAGTGGCTCCCATTCATAAAACTGCTTCCTTCACTGTCCTAGCATTAAAATTGGCTGTGGCTTTTGCCTAAGTGCCGTGGACCGCATGTAAAGGGCTAACCTTGCTCCGGTTAACCCCTGGGTACCCGGACCCACACAAAGGACCGGCTTTGGTCCTTTTTCACAAAAATGTATTGAAACAGACCTTCAGCCCCTCTAAGATCTACTTTTTACAGTACATACTAAGGCACAAATACAACAAGCTTCCTCTCTCCCCACCTTGTGGATCAACATTTCAAAGTCTCTTGCTCTGCAGCTTCTATAGCAACCCCTTTGGGGACTGGGGGAAAAAAAATCAAATTCCCCTACTCATATAACTTCGTGTGCTATCTTCCTTCTTTTGGGCTGCCTGTGAAATATGAGCTGATTCTGGTTGAATTTAATGAAAAAGGCATTGGGATGATTATTAAGAACCCATATAAAGATTCACATGGAATCTGTTAACAAAGATCTTACAGCTGATCCATTGCTAGGGTGTCCTGGCCTTGTTTATGGAATGGCTGTATTAAAAAAAAGGGAAGCACAGGTAAATGGGAAATGACAGGTAACATGTGTCTCTTGAAAGTCTGGAGATATCTCAAAGAGGTAGGAGTATGATTCATTTGCTAATCTAATAACCCTCCCCATCCTGGTTTTCCCTGAACCATCTCCTCACTCGTATGTTTTCCTCCAACCCTATTTTGCTGTCCTTTAAGTAGCATCAAGGGGTACAGGGAACTGCAGTCAGTAAATCGCATCCAACAACTCACAGTGGCTGCTGCTAAATCAGCTAGCTGAGCACCTGCTGTCTCAGAGCTAACGGAACTGAATAGCTGCGTTTTCCACCTGGGGAAAAAAAAAGAGAGAAATAAAGGAAACACCACCACAGAGATTTATACAGTCTATCCTTATTTGGATAGACTTATCCTTATACAGTCTATCCTAAAACACCAGCAACCTTTCTTTTTTATTGCAATAGAAAGAGCAGACCCAAACTTCTACTTCTAGGGCTTGCATGCATGGACAATCAACCCGAAAGCAGTCACTCAACTTCCTTCAAAATTTCTATGATCATCAAGAGATTATTCTGAAGCTGAAGCAAGCTCAATGTAAACAAAAGAACTGGATAATTAGGATCTTGATTCACCTCCTTAAACCTGGAATAGATCACAGTCTATATTGAGCTGGAGTTGCTATCGCGTGTTCACTTTTGTTTTTCACTAAAATTTCCCTACCTTTTGGACGTAACATTTTAATGCCTGCTTCAAAAGTGTTTCCCCCCCATCAGTTTTTGAACTAAAGAGTAACATTGTGCTGTTTTTGTGACATCTTGATGTCCTGTGTACCATGATGGCATGCTGTGGTTTGTTGTGCGCTGCATGGTATCTTATTGCCTGATAGAGATGAGGTTTGATTTTCTGAAGTGAGGAATATGTCATGCATTGATGCCTAATGCCAGTCCATTTTCTATGTGGCACTGGATTGGCTATATATCACTGTCTGTGTGATCTTCTGTGTAGGCATCACTGCTGCTAACTATGGAGGTAGCAGCAATTGTGAAGAAAGGGTTACCTAACAGTTTTGAAATTAATATCATTTTTAATAGAATGGACAGCTTATTAGGAGAAAACTTCTGAATCTTCACAAGCTCAAATTTCAGAGGAAAAATAAAAGACTGAATTTTCAGCAAAGTAAACAGTAGTACAGAAATAAATAGTGATACATTCATGATCTTGAGTATTAAGAAGTGGGCGGCATTTACAATTCAGTGTTCACGCATACACAAAGTAGCATGAGTAAGAATAATGTCACAAAGCATGACTAAATCCTACCAGAACTCCATGCCAACATAAACAAGACTTTTTCGATCAAGGTCACAACACCAAACAGACTGAGAAACAGTCTCAGGTGCTCCTGATCACTGAACAAGCTCTTACTGAGACTGGCTAATGGCAATGCAGTAGAAAACTGGTTTGTAATGCTAGGCTGCTGCAATTTTTCTAATCCAATAATGTATTCTTAAAATCCCTCCATTGTATTTTAGGCATCAGGACCGGTGCAAGGCAGTTTGGTGCCCTAGGCAAGATCAGATATTTAGCGCCCCCTTCCCACTTGAGAGCGCTGTATTTTTCCCCAAGGCGTTTCTCTGGTGCCCCCTTTAGCCCTGCACCCTAGGCAGCTGCCTAGTTGGCCTAATGGTAGCACCGGCCCTGTTAGGCATAATACATCATGAAGATAAGCAATATCTGTGACAAAAGTTAGGAGAACTGGTAACTTAGCTTGGGAGTTTCTGAAGTCAAGTGCACTTGATCACTTGTATAGATCTTTAAACCTTTTCCTGAAAGTATTGGGAAACTACTGTTAAGGCCTACCTTTTGAGAGGTGGCTTTACCCTCCAGATGAATTTTATGCAAATAAATTAATTTTGCTAAAATAATCCCTTTCTCTTCTGTTGCTATGGTAATGTGTCTCTCCTCCACTGCTGCACTGGCTTCTTGTAGTTTTCCTCATCATCCTCAAGTCCCTGGTCCTTATATTTTCTATTTCTTTATGTCCAGTTTCTCACATTTCTTTTTTACATAGGTGACTTTTATCTGTTCATTTGATCACAATACTCCATGTAGGTAAACATACCTGCTTGACAAAAAAAAAGGGAGTCAAACTGACTCTATGCACCCCATTCTTACTTAGAAAGCAGGGTTCACAACTTCACTGACAAATCTATTAAAGGATCATATAGTACTAAGCATAGTACTAAACTATAAGGACATTGTCAGACCAGAATGTTTGAACGGCCCACAGTAAATGGCTAATTTTAAGCAAAGGAAAATGTATATTCAGTGGGGGGACGACGACAGAGTAGAGAATATGAAATCAGGCATATATGGAAAGTAAACACAAAATAGCATGCTAACTACCGTAAGCTAAAAATAAGTCAGATCAATACTCAGAGATTACACCAGGGATGGGGAGAGGTTACTGCTACCCTGGAGGAATTGCCACAGTATCTTATGCAATACATACTTGGTCCAGGAGGGAAGAGGAAAACACTAATCAGAAAATCCCAGGGATGACTGGCGACCATGCTCACATGCTGCCCACACATAGACGGAGTCAATGAACTCACAACAACAGAGACATGCACCCAGCTCACCCCCTGCATCACAACACGTGAAATAGCACCACAGTGCCTGCAGTTCATCAGTCTTAATGGCACAGCCAGCAGTTGTTGGAATATGCGACAAGAGATGTCAACTCTGCAGGGAGGTGTTTGTTTTTTTTAGTTGACTGCCCAGTAAAAGGTTAAGATAGACTGTTATAGTCTAGTTAAAGGTCAAAGGCAGAAACCAAGCTTCTCTGAGAAGTCAGGGGCAGGGTTCAGTGGAGCAAACCACTTAGTGGTATCAGGGGAGGGAATGCTGGATGCTGCCTAGCAGCAGGTTAGAATTCCATTCTACCAGCTCTTCTGACAGTTAGACTTGTCCTACAGTTAACTGACTTAACTGACGCTTGCTAGGGTTTAGCAAGGGACTTGACCTGTTTTCCTTACCTCACAGAATAAGTATCATTTAAGAAAATGCACTTACAAAATCTGTAACCATCAAGCTTATACTACCTGAGAAATCTTACGTTACTGTTATGTACTTTAAAAGCATCCACTTAGAAACAAGTCTTGTGTGTGTGCATGTCTGTTTGGGTGAACGCTGCTGCTGCTGCTGTTGTGCTCTGCCATCAGCAATGACCCCAGTACTGTCAGTTCCTAGGCATCCCTACAGGCAGGGACTCTAATCCCCTTACTTTGCACACAACCATGGTTTTGGAGCACAACATACTAAGGGAAGGAGGGAGAGCCCATTCAATCAAACACCCACATAGCTCCCTCAACAAGATGCCTACTGAGAGCACACAGAGCCCCCCCAGGACAAAGGTTCAAGTCCAGCCAAGAGAGGGATTTGGGGGAGGGGGACAAGCAGCAAAGGGGAAGGGCCAGGGCATGCAACCAGGGCAGCCACAGCCACGCAGAGAGACAGCAGCAGCCTCCAGTGGCCCACTCCGAAGAGCATGAGGTTGGGAAGCAGGCGTTCAAGACCCACCAGGGAGGACCATGCCCCCCCTCACCTTTTGAATGGAAAAGAGAGGCGGGAGGACCAGGCATGTGTGGGGCAAATGAGAGGTAGCTCCCCGGACTGTAGCCCACACTGCAATCAGCGGCAGACAGGAATCAGACACATCATGGGGCATTTGTCTTCCCCACTCCCTAGTCCAAGACGCAGTCACAGATGCAGCGTCCTGGATGGCACCAGCTCCATGTTAGGAACACCTACACCTGTTGCATAACTTTTGGTCACGGAGCTTAAAAGGGTAGAGGAGTCTTCCTGGAGCAAGTTGGTTGTCAACCCCACAGAGGAACAACCAGAAGCCTCCTTGTTCTTGCTGCTGGTCATGGTCAGGACAGAATACTTATGTAATGTCTGTGTGTTGCTAGTTTAAAAAAGTTGTAATATTTTATAGGCTCACTGATAATGTAAACATGCAATTTAAAACTCAATAAAAATAATATTAAAATATTCATCTTTTTCCTTTCATAAAAATATATATTTTTAATATTTTCTCTTTTTATAAAAGCAAAACTATTTCCAGACTTAGCTACTAATCGCATAAGTCAAGAGTTTTGGGAAGCCAATCAAATGCATTTTGATTACTTTTCAAATTAGGACAAGCAGTTTAATGTGTAGATTTGATCCCAGCTGTGAACCAGGAAAGGGGTGGGGACAGGTGAAATTCAAAATATTCCCACAGTGCCGTGTGGGTCAGGAAATGGCAAACTGAAATAGAATAATGATCAAACAACTAGTTGTGAATGGCTCCCCATACACATTTCAGAGCAACGATGTTCTCTTTCTGAAAGCTTAACCTTTTGGCTCCTGCAGGCCTGTCAGTACAAAAATGACTGTACTTTGGTAAAGAGAAATGCTAAAAATACTAGACAGAATAAGATAGTAAGTCCATTTTCTCCATAGTCACTTTGTACCCTGCGACTTACTTTTCATCCTGGAGGGGTGGAAGGAAAAAGGCACTATAGAAGCCTGGTAAGAATGAAGCTTATATTCTGTGCTTCCCTATGTCTCTGCAGTAACAATTTATTTACTGACCTGGCTAGCAGAATGATTTTGTTATCACTGGCAATTCAGGTGAATGGACACAGAAGCACAGGTAATGCAATTGTAAGCAGTGTTTGCCATGTGATAAAGGAGAACTAAGCTACAATCTGGGTCAGAAAGGATTTCTCATATGGTACACAAGTAAAGCAACATAAATTAATTTTAATTTTGC